>APFE031688520.1:3070-37070 GCA_000404065.3 Pinus taeda | reverse complement strand
AGCATTCTTTATTCATTCCACTATTGGTTGTTTATAGTATGTTTTTCTTCCAATCATGTATGTATCGATGATATAAATGATAAGTGCAACAATCTTGTGTTAATCACTTTGTTTAACTATTTAGATAAAGTAATCTTTGAATGAATAAATATCTATGTTTATTTGATAAAGTCATCTATATGCCTATCTATAGACAAAGATCATCAAACGCTGCATTTCCAAAGAATAATTGTTCCCGGGATTAGTATTAGTTCTCTTATTTTGTTGATAGATTAAGTTATTCGCCTATCATTAGATCAGACAATCTATCACTCATCCACCCCTTTTATTCATTATTGGGAAACTGGTCCCGTTATATACAGTCAGAGCCACCATCCCAAATGGAAAAGGAGCTGTATTAAGGTCCGGGCCGGGTGGTTATCCCCCAATGTTGATACAACGATTTTCGAGGCATCAACATTTCTTGCGCTAGAAGGACGGCCATCCACTAGGAATGGCGAGTAAGCCAAAACCTATAGGCCATTCACAGAGTAAATCACCCTCCACCTCTCCTCGGACCTCTCGTTTGCATTCTGAATCATCAGTATCCAGACGAGAAGAGGAAGGATCAACTACTACTGCTCAACCTCATCACACTTCAGAACATTTAAGTCCGGAGTCCCCTGAAGTTCAATCTATCATCCAGAAACTTCAAGGCTTCTCAATTTCACCTCCTAGATCTGAAGTATCACAAGGCAGTCAGACTTCACAATTCCACTTACCTCCTCACCTTACCAGACTTCAAAGCAAAAAACTCGGTATTGAACCACTTGAGTTTCCTTTGCCGGAAAGGAAAAGGATTAAAAAGAGCATTGAAGGTTCTGGTGGTGAAACCTTTTCTCCATCATCTTCCATTTCATCATCACCTGTGCGAAGTCAAACACCCACTTCACCATTACATATTGTTATTCACCAAGGGACTTCACCTCCAACATCACAACCCTTTCAGTCTTCATTTCCACCTCCTCCTTAATCACCTAAAACACCACAGGCAATCGCTGGTACTCCCAAAATGGCTCAAAGACCATGGAGAAGTCCTGGTGCAGTCACCATGCCTACGCCTTTACATCCATTACCCGATTATCCTGAGAAATGGTTACCAAAGTTCAATCCAGATGCTGGAACGTTAGCCGAGGAACACATAAATAATTTTATGTTGTCAGTCAATATGAAGGGAGTAACAGAAGAAGATGTTGTAGTTAGATTGTTCCCCTATACATTACAAGGATCAGCAGGGTCTTAGTAATTTTCCTTGCCCGCTCGGTCCATCACCAGTTGGAATATCTTTCAGGAACAGTTTCTTACCAAATACGGCGATGATAGATCCTTGGCTACACTCATCAATGACCTTTCCAATCTAAGGATCGAGTTAAGAGAACCAATTAAGGAGTTTAACTCCCGATTCAACAAACTCTTGAACAAAATCCCTACTGATGATAAGCCAAGCGAACAAGTTAGAAGCGAATGGTATATTACAGCCTTACCCTTAAACATAGCCATTTTTGTAGATAGGGCTAAACAACCTACATTTGCTGAAAACATGAAAGAAGCCCTCGCTATCGAAAAAAGTGTAATCGCTTTGGAAAAGAAAACTGCTCTAGAGGAACGAAAATCCAAAAAAGTGTCTTTCAAGGATGATTCTAAGAAAAAGATCACCAAGGATCCATACGACATGGAGGGCCTTCAAAAAGTCCTCAAAACCATGTCAAATGAAATGGTTGAGATTAAGAAGCAAGTAGCAGAGTCCTCAACAAAGAAACCTTATAGGAATTTCAAAAAACCTGAGTCTAAGCCTCCAAATGTCATATCCTATGGAGATTCAGATCTTGAGGAAGAAGAAGAAGAAGAAACAATTAATTCCATCTGATGAATTAGAAGAAGAGGAAGTCATTGAATGCCATGGAGTGTGGGACTTTATACTCCCTAATTCTGATACTGAAGCTGAGCAAGAAGCCTTTCCTGTGACTACCAGGAGTAAAGCTACTCCTGAACCTGTTCAGGCCAATCCAAAGAAAAGGAGTGTTGGTACCAATACTACAAAGGAAAAGGTACCCACAAGGAAGCCAACTGCAACAGTATCTCAAAATCAACCGTCATCCTCCAATATACCTTCGTCATCTAAGACGTTGGTAGTATCTGATTCAATGGACTATAATATTGTTGATGATATGAAGAAAACTAAGGCAAACATCACCATGTTTGAACTCAGTAAATTAAAACATCAACAAAAATTACTTCTCAAAGAACTTAATGTTGTTCCTTCTTCACCTCTTCCCAGTACTAAAGCTGCAAGCGATTCAGGACAACCGCCTTTTGGTAGAGTTGAGGCAACTGATACAATTCTAATTGGAGATAGATCAAATTCCGATACTCCTCCTTTCCTCTTAACATATGAAATTTACAATCGAAATCTACATAACTGCTTAATTGACTCTAGTGCATCATCTAATATAATGCCATCTTCAGTTTGTTCTAAACTGAACATAGAACCTCGGAAATCCTCAATTCACATTGTGCAGTTAGATAGAACTAAAGTTCAAGTTTTAGGGGAAATAAACTCTGTTACAATCCTGTTATCAGCGGATCCACGAGTGGTCCAAAGGATTGATATCTTAATCGCCGATATATCTGATTTCTATGGTTTAATTTTAAGCAGGGATTGGTTAGAAAAGCTCCATGGGTATATTTCCACTGATTGGTCCCATATGTGGCTCCACTATAAGGGTAAGCCGAATCAAATAAAGATCGATCAAGAGAAACACATGACCCACACTGTTACAGAATTCGAACAAGAAAATCAACCAATTCCGTTTAACAATAATATCTTAGGAAATTATTCTTCTAAATCATTTTTTGCCAATTATATTTCCCAGCCATCTCCTTTCTCGGTAAACAATTTCACATCACAAATTGAAAACTTTTCATAGACTGACAGGTCTAAATGTGTTAATGTTACTGAGAAGTTTGTAAGTAAAATTGTAGATAATTCTTTATTTTGGTCTTTATATTTCGATGGGTCCAAGTCTAGCGAAGGATCAGGAGTAGGATGTATTTTGGTTAGCCCACAAGGAGAAAAAACAATGCTGTCTTGCAGGCTAGAGTTTGAATTCACAAATAATACACCTGAGTACGAAGCATTAGTCCAAGGATTATATAAAGCGATTGGCCTCAAGGTCCAATACTTGAAAGTGTTTGGAGATTCTGAGATTATTGTTAAGCAGGTAAGGAATACAATTCATTGCCTTTCGAATCATCTCAAACATTATTAATCGCTAGTACAAGAACTCACCTCCCACTTTTTAGCATTCCATATTTCTTCCATTCCCAGGTCTCAAAATTCAGCAGCCGAATTGCTAGCCAATGTCACTTCCAAGCTCCTCCCTTCTGAAGACTATAGCCCAGCTAGATTTTCGGTAGAATTGCTTTTTAGGCCATCAATTCCTGACAATGTCACTAATTGGAGAGTATTCAACCATGATGAAGACATTTACAGTTTTTAACCTCCGAAAAATCCTATGATAATCAAATCATTGAGAAAGAAGAACATGATATTCAAATGTGAGGTAAGCATGAGGAAAATTCAATCCCAAAGCCTGTGGTGAAGCTTGAGGATCTTTACGATATTAAAGACAGGTTTAAACCTGTGACCAATACGAAGCTCCAAAGCTCTACCTTAAGGTTTGAATTGATAAACCTTGGCACTCAACAAACTCCTCAAAACATTAATTTAGGATTAGGACTTTCCGTGGAAGAAAATGAAGCATTCATAGACTGTCACGCAAGAATAAATATGTTTTTGCTTGGAAATATGACGATCTAAAAACATATGATACATCCATTATCCAGCATACCATTCCGATGCTTCCCGAACAGAAACCAGTTCAACAAAAGTTGTGGAAAATACATCCAAACTTAGAGAGTCAAATAAAATCGGAACTCAATAAACTCTTGAAATCTAAGATTATTTTTCCCGTTCGGCACTCAAACTAGGTCTCCAATATGGTGCCAGTCAGAAAGAAAAATGGCGACATAAGGATTTGTATCGATTTCAGAAATTTAAATAAGGCAAGCCTAAAAGATAACTTCCCATTACCCACTATGGAGCAGATACTACAATCAGTGGCAGGCTCAGAGTTAATGTCCTTTTTGGACGGTTTTTCAGGATATAATCAAATTTTGGTCCATCCTAATGATCGACTCAAAACGACATTCAGAACAAAATGGGGAATGTATGCGTATCAGAAAATGCCTTTCGAACTTATTAATGCAGGAGCCACGTTTCAAAGAGCAATGGATATCGCTTTTAAAGGGTTGATTAACAGAACAATAGTCATCTACTTAGATGATATTACTGTATTTTCTAAAGAAAGATCCAATCACTTGCATGATTTAAATCAAATCTTTCAATGCTGCAAGAAATATGGCATTTCCCTTAACCCTAAAAAATCCTTTTTCGCTCTTGATCAAGGAAAGCTCTTAGGCTTTATTGTTTCTAAAGATGGCATTTATATTGATCCGGACAGGATCAAAGAAATCTCTGAAATCCCTTTTCCTCATAATAAGAAATCCATGCAGTCATTGTTAGGCCAAATCAATTTTGTTAAGAGATTCGTTCCAGACTTTTCTCAAATCATTTTGCCACTTCAAACTATGATTAAGAAAAAATCAGTGTTTAAATGGGGATCGGCAGAAAAGGAAGCGTTTGAGTTGATCAAACAATTGATAATCAATGCCCCTGCTTTAAATACTCCTAATTTTTCTAATCATTTTACATTGTATACTATCGCATCCGATTTCTCTTATGCAACAGTACTCACACAGATCAACAATCACAATTTGGAAGCACCCATTTCATTCTATAATTCAAATCTTCATGGTGCTGAATTGAATTATTCCGAAGTAGAAAAAAAGTCGTCGCTGTATATAAAGCTGTTAAACATTACAGACCCTTCCTTTTAAAAACCCATACAAAAGTTATAGTTCCTTTCACTTCAGTAAGGCAACTATTAATTCAAAGAGAATTGGGAGAAAAAAGGTCAAACTGGGTAACAACACTTCAAGAATACGACCTAGAAATTAAACCAGCAAAGATTGTTAGAGGCCAAGGTTTTTCAGGTTGTTGGCAGGAGCATCCAACATTCCAAAATCAGGTGATACAAATCAATTCGAAGAGATCAACCAGATAAGTATCGCTGACTCTGAATCACAATATGCTGATTTAATATTTTATTTGAAAAATGAATATGCACATCCTAACCTATCTTACAAAAGCAAAAGGGCCATAAGATTGAAAGAAATATATTTTACCATTATTGATGATGTGCTTTTTAGGCAAAACTATGATTCAATTTTATTAAGATTCTTAGAAAAACCTGTGGCACAAAAGGTTTTGCAGGAATTACATGATGGACCGGCAGGAGGACACTTTGGAGCTGATACAACAGCTCACAAAGTCATCCATGCTGGATATTATTGGCCCACTCTGTTTAGAGATGCTCATAAATATGTAAGGAAATGACGAAATTGCCAAACTTCTAGTGGAAGACCAAGGAAACCAGCCTTCCCTTTGCAACCTGTCAACATTGAACAACCGTTTGAGCAATGGGGACTGGACATCATTGGAGAAATCACTCCACATTCTTCCAAACAGCATAAGTATATCCTTACCGCTACTGATTATTTTACCTAGTGGGTTGAAGCAATTCCTTTAAAGACAACAAATTTTGAAGCTATTATTGAATTCATAGACCAATTCATCATTACCAGGTTTGGTGTCTCAAATGCTCTTGTTTTTGATAATTCATCTTAATTTTCAGGCAATGTTATGTTTGATTTCGCAATTAAAAGAGGATTTGAACTCAAATACTCTGCTAATTATTATCCCTAGGGTAATGGTTTAGCAGAATCTACAAATAAAAATCAAATTAAAATTATTGAGCGAACTATCGAACAGAATCATAAAACTGGCACAAATCTTTAATATTTGTATTATGGGCTAATAGGATAACGCAAAAGGCTTCTATAGGTTCTTCCCCGTTTAATCTTGTGTATGGAAAAGAAGCAGTACTACCAACAAATATTGTCCTCCCTTCTCTAGCCCTAGTTCAATTTATTGAAGAAAGCCCTTCTTCTTCTTTACAACTTAGACATGACCAAATTCTAAAATTAGAAGAGGAAAGAGAAAAAGCCAAATTCATTCATGCAAAACATCAGCAGATCATCAAGTCATCATTTGATTCACTCTCCTCCGATTCCAAACAATTTCAAGTCGGTGATTTAGTTCTGAAATGGGACAAAGCCCATGAAGATAAGGGAAAACACACCAAGTTTCAGAAGATGTGGCTTGGACCATTTCAGATCTGTGAAAAGATAGGCCATTCAACCTTCATATTACAAGATTTATCAGGGTTGAGAGATTCTCTCCCTGTTAATGTCCTTATCTTAAAGAAATTCTTCAATTGAGGAGGTAACCCCTTCTCCTTTTAATAGCATTTTTGTACTTTGTAGGAACATTAGAAAATAAAGTTGTGAGGTATCTTCCATTGACCTTTGCTGTACTTAACGAGTTGCTTAAAACAAGTAGTGTGATATTTACTTTTAAAATAATAGAAGTCTTAAATAAAAGGGATGATTTCTAGGAAATTAGATATAATTGCATTATGAAACCACACTTCAATCTTAGTGAACCCCTCTCAAAGTTTAGAAATATTGTAAATCATTTTAGGTTTTCAAATTGGTCACAAGAAGGTTATCAATATCAAAATAGGAACTGATCCATTTTCAGCATCTTCAACTCTTACCTTGTCATCCATTTACTCTTAAGGAGAAAATTGTCTATCCCATTCACCAAAGCTTGTGATTACTCAGAGTGTAATTCTAAGAATATTGGATATAAAAGATAATAGGTCTTATTACAAGCCTGCTTACCATGTTCATAAGGAAATAGTTTAGCCGACATTACCAATACTGCATACCAAAACAGGGTAATGGCTTTAATTATAAGACAAGGGGTCTCATCACGAGCCAACTTGTTCGGTTAAATTACTACCAGTGAATGGCATTGTCACTCAACTGGCCACTAAACCAGGGAAATGGCTTTTTATCTTACAAAAATAACAGAAAATAGAAAAGAAATGAAAAATGTGAAAAACATGTTTTGAATTCATTCTGTTAATCATACTCTGAGATGAATGGGACAATGGACAATGACATGGTTAAAAGGTATCCCTATCAAAACTATGAACGTTTTCTAGCAGCAGAGGCTCTACCTATGACAAAGGAGTTAATTCTAAAAGCTGATTTGGAAAGGTTTTCTATTTTATCATTAACAACCAATAGAGGCCAATTTAAAATTTAGAATGTATCTAATTTTAAACAAGAGAGGGAATTAGCAAAGAGAGTTTCATTTTGTTTGGAATGCAAGTATACCTAGTTATATTAGAATTTTCCCCTTTGATGAAATTTATATTTTGAAAAAGTTTAAGTATTTCTATACTTTTCAGAGATAACTGTTTCTTCCAGTGAATCGCCAATTGTTGTGCCCTACAACAACCCACCATTTCATATTATTATTATCCCAAAACTATAATGTGAAATGGGTCCCTTTTTAATTTTAATTGGTATCAACTTAGTCTTACTCAAAAAGGTTCGAAATAATAAAATAAAACATTACTAAACCTTTTTTGATAAACCAATCAAAGGCCTTATATATAAATGATTAATCTTTTATCATTGCGATAAAGCGATCGCAAGATCGCATATCACAATGACAAAGGAAACACAACTTAAGGGCCCATTGGTTTTCTCCGATGCGAAATAGGCTATCGGATATCGACAATAATAAGCTGGCACAATAAAACTCCCCTTCGCTCCAATGCGATGCGATATCGCTATCGGCAATCGGCGATCAACCATGCATGTTTTTAAAGTGCCTCACTCAGTAGTCCCGACGCGATGCGATATCGCTATCAGCGATCGGGGATTCCAAACGGAACCAATGTAATGATTTACGATTTCCCCGACGCCCGATTGTGATAAAGCCAAAAGCCCAGATCTTAAAGAAAATCTTAAAGCGGGTTTATTATGATTAATTCGTCTTAAAAGCCTTATCTTCTGAATAGCCATTCATCTACGCTCAACTGCCAAAACATCCAAGGCACGCTTTAAAAAAATCATTCGGCCAATAATCAAAATTACGGGCATTTATAGGATTGATAGGTCTTAACGGCCATTTAATGAAACAGTAAGCCTAAGATCTTTTTACATATTATATCCGAGGCCACCTTAATTTAATCATTCGCCATGAATTTATCAATATATATCTCACTCATATTCGATTTGCGCTATCAATTTTCTGTATTACGTTCATTATCATTCCTGTGCAGAATTATTCCGAAGTAACAGTTTCAAGCAGAATGGGGAAGAAGTCCAAGAAAACTACATTGGCTTCCGCTTCGCCGACCACAGGGCGACTCATCATTGATCCAGGTACTAAAAAGAAAGGATTAATATCGAATACTACATGCCTAGGACTCACCAGAACTACTTGGCAAGGTACCTATAATTTTATTGAAGCTGAAGGGCCAATGGTGACAGTAGTACAAGCTTCAGCTGACAGCACTCGCAAATATGAGGCTAATCTAAAGGATTTAGCCAACTGTTTTCTTCATCGGATAGCAGCTCGGGAACAAATCCTCCCATATACAGATGTGGTGAGATGGGAAATTCAGGAAATCCCAATCACAGACCGAACCTTCAGTATCAGAGATGGGAGAATTTTCGGTTCCTTTCAAGCTGAGGATTTGAGGCAAATGTATCATTTACCTGTGCTAGAGAAGAAATATAACACGACATTTCTGGAGAAATTCTGAGCTAAGAATGAGACTGAATCCGAACCCATTCGTGATTGCAGACAAAATCCAGCAAAACACAAGCACGAACCTTCGGGTAAGTACTCGGTCGATTTTCTATGCTCCCCTTATTACTATGCTGGGATATGATGTGTAGGTTGTGGGGATTACATGATTCTGCCAATTTTACTATAGAAATCGTTCCCTTGATGGAAGCGGCATATAGTGGTGAAATAATGGATTGGGAAACTATATTGTCCGATAAGTTAGCATCCATAGTTCTTGATTTTAGATCCAAGTCCCGCGTCACTGAAAGGCTCATTCCCACATTTTACTACAGTGCCTATATATTAGATGTCCTGTGTTTTAATTCTGAATTTCCTGTGCTTGGATGGAAGTGGATGTCGCAAGACCCCACACCTGTTCACATATACCATCAAAAATTGTGGAAAACCAACTACAAGCACCATTTATATCAAATCTGCAACGGCTTCATGTTGCCCATTCATCATTCTATTTTCAATAAGCATGCCCCTAAGATTTCCTACCAAGCAGGGATTGATTTAACATCCATAGGAAGTTGGTTTGGGGAGAAAAAGTTCACTTATATCAGAATTTTTGGCAGTCAAGCTAAACCTCACGTTCTTCCTCTATACATACCTGATAAACTGCTGGCTAGGGAGATAGCCTATCAGATCATCTCTGATGGGGTTACACAAACTCTAAAGAAAGCTAAGAAGCAGGTCTGGCACTCTTTTCCCTTCAGATGTGGTATCTACACTCTACATGATTTCAAACATGCAGAGAAAGAAGCTGAGAAAATAAACTCATTAACTCTGAAAACTCTTCCTAGTAGGCGATTTGATCCACGTAAAGTCGCCTATAATGCACTCGAACAGGCCAAATTGACCAAGTTTGAGCATAAAGAAGATAAGTTCGAGGACTTGTTCTCATCAGCCGAGTCAATGTATCAAGTTAAATCTCTCACTATAATTGAATACAAAGATGAAGGATTAGTTGAATTCAACAGAATTAGAGAGCAGAGGTTGCAAACTCTACCTCTAGATCTGTTAGCGACGACTCCAACAACATAATCAAGTGAGCCTGAGCAGCGACTTGTTAAAGAACCTCTTGTTACATCAAAGGAACAGGAAGAAGTGCATGAGAAAAGACAAGAAGAGACCTAGGTGAAAGAGCAAGAACAGAGCAATTTAAATGTAAATGAAGATACTCAGATTGAGCCGAAATTGCTCTAGGAATGGCAGCAATTTAATTCAATTATCGGCAATATTGCATGCTCTAAAGATGACGAGACATCAAAAGAGGTCAATACACAGGAGGCAACTTCAAAGCAGGTTTCAGGTGAAACCAACGACCCACCCAAGTCAAAAGAAGTGAAAATAATCCCAAAGGATCCTTCCGACCAGGTCATTTTGCAGATTGAAGAGATTCTTCCCTTATATGTCTTCTATAGCCCAAGACATAAAGTTGTAGTGAAATGACAGAGGAAGAGGAGAAGGACTGATCAATCTTCTTTATTCCCAGAACAAACAGTGACGGGAAATGTGCTTTGGAAAGAGGAATTTGACCCCTCTGATGATTTGAAAAAACTATCACAATATGCTGGAGCCTATTCGGCAGCGACAATAGACAAAGCATCAGAGGTGAGTAGTTTATTGAAGACAAAAGACCAGTATATATTTTCTCTACAAGCGCAACTATCAGAAGCATGACAAAAGGCATAGCAAGCAGAACAACAATTGATAGTACAACAACAAATAAAAAATCAATTGACTAAACAATTGCAGGAAGAAAAACAGAGGATTGACAACAGTGCAGTCCAAAAGCAGAAAGAGCTATCTGAGGCATTGGCGCAACTAAAAGCATCAAATGAACCAATATTGAAGTCCAAAGATGAGCAAATTTCTCAATTATTAGCTCAGCTTGAGCAAACAATGAAGCTCCCACAGATAAATAAATTCAAAGCAGAGGCATTTCAAATAAACAAGGGATTGATAAATCAGATGAAGCTTTTATGTCAGCAAATCACCCAGGCGGAAGCATTATGTGATTTAACAACATCCATAAGTGAGAAAGTAAAAAAGGCTAGAACATACTTGGATCAAGCCGAAGAAACATTGACCAATTTTCTTGAATGGCAAGATATCGATTAGGGACAGGCGGCTAATTTACCAAGGATTCTAGAATCGCATAAGGAAATATTATTTACAGAATGGCAGTCTCAGTTAATGAAGGCAGAAAGAGCGATTTCAAGATGCAAGACAACCACTAGTAATTTGGTTGAATTGGTCTATAATACGCTTTACTTGTCTAACATGATTTCTCAATGTACTCGAGGCAAATTAACAGCAACAAAAATATTGGAGCAGTCATGTTACCCAGAGCTAGAGAAAAATGGAATGTTAATCACAGGAATTAACAGTTTGACATGGGATGTCTATTGGTTCTTTTTAGTCAAGCTGCACAGCCAAAGAGCCGCCCTCAAATGCCTTACAGATGCGATCAGGTATATCATCCCCGATATTCAGGATGCCACCTATGCCTCCCAACTCAGTTCTCACCTCAACAGACCACCCAAAGTGGAGCCAATGCTTGCGATAAGTCAGCTCATGTTTAAAGGCAAATAGCCTGAATGATGATTCATATCGCTGACCGCCAGATCACTGCCAAGGAGATAGTTATCATCAATTGATACCAATTAAGTAGGATTTTAGTTTCATAGATATTTAGTTTAGTGTAGCATTTATAGACCCTTTCATGCATTTAGAAAGGGTCGTAAAGTTTTGTATATGACTTAAACCCTGAAGTTGCACTATTGTACTTCAGGGATATTGTTTTATAAAACTGGACCAATCATTCCGATTTTGATAAGGAAGCTTTTATACAAATGTGCACTATTGTCTTTGTTTGAAAGTATTTTTGTGTTGAAGGAAGAATTTCAAATAGCGATTGATATTGGGATTGATTAACAGCTCATATGGTACTATTATCTATGTATGGACTCATTCTTTTTATATGAATTGTCATTTGATCGCTCTTGCTATTATCGCATATATATGTGTGTTTTAACAACATTCTTTATTCATTCCACTATTGGCTGTTTATAGTATGCTTTTCTTCCAATCATGTATGTATCGATGATATAAATGATAAGTGCAACAATCTTGTGTTAATCACTTTATTTAACTATTTAAATGAAGTAATCTTTGAATGAATAAATATGTATGTTTATTTGATAGAGTCATCTATATGCCTGTCAATAGACAAAGATCACCAAACGCTGCATTTCCAAAGAATAATTGTTCCCGGGATTAGTATTAGTTCTCTTATTTTGTTGATAGAATAAGTTATTCGCCTATCATTAGATCAGACAACCTATCACTCATCCACCACTTTTATTCATTATTGGGAAACTGGTCCCATTATATCCAGTCGGAGCCACCATCCCAAACAGAAAAGGAGATGTATTAAGGTCCACACCAGGTGGTTATCCCCCAATGTTGATACAATGATTTTCGGGGCATCAACAAGAGGTCACACAAGAAAACACCCTTATAATTGGTAAATGGATGGGACGTCGTTGTGCTGGCAGAATTTGCAGTACCAATTATCTTCATTAGTCACTTTACCAAGATGACAGATGATGCATCACTGTAAAAGAAATTAGAAGAATTGATGGATCTAGATGAAGCTGGGTTTCTAGCCGAATTCCATGAATTCGTTGAGAAAATAAGACAAAGGCATGGCACAACCTGCACATTAAGAAAAATCCTTTCATAGTCAAAGGGCAATTTTATTATATGATATCATGTTCTATAATTTTCTAGGCAAGTTGCAAATGCACTGGTTAGGTCCGTTCATAGTCACGGAAATCATGGATTATGGAGTGGTGAAGCTCATGCAACTAGATGGAATATTACTACCATGATTTGTGAATGGCGCACACATGAAGGCTTTCCACCAACCGAACACTCAAACTTATCATTGATTGGGTCTCTGAAAAGGGGGCGTAGGTAGGCTTATATTGGGTCAACAGGAGTAGGTCAACCAAGTAGTCAGTCAGTTTAATTTCTTTATTTTCAACACATCAAACCCCACACGATATATCCATTGTGGCATATATACCACAACACCACAATATATTGTGGTCAGGGAGGTCAGTCACACATTTCACAAGTATTTTCCATCGTACTCAAAGTATTTTCTGTAATAATTAAGAAATAATACACTTGTCAGGAAAATTTTCATATGATCTCTTCCTGTTATGGATAGAATTAACTAATAAATGTCTGCCATTATGGTAACATTATTACCCATCCACCCCACTTTTTCGTTTTCCATAATACATCATCTGAATCATGTACAGATCAGCTAGTGACATATTAACATGAACGAGTCTACATAGGGAAAAGTTGTTGTAGTAATTAGTTAGCAAGTCTAGTAAGAAGCATCATGTCAAAGTTGGTTTACTTAGTTTGCATCGATATGATGAAAGTTTTAGAATTTCCAACTCAGGTGGTAGAATTGTTTGAGTCACAATTCGAATCTCAAAAACGATGTGCAAACATTTGCTACCAGCCTCTTGTGGCTATTATTTATCAACAACGTTGCAGAATGATGAAGCTGCTCATATAATTTCCTAAAGACAAACTACAGGAGTGATTTACTATTATAGAAACGCTTTATGGGAAATACGACAAGTCGATGCTGGTAGAAATTGACCTCTTAGATTTCTTCCAATTCTTAGCACTAAAGAGGGAGGTGTACACAAAATAAATTACAAAGGAAGATGGTACCAAGGTGACAAAGGCCAAGGTAACATTCTGTGGACTTCAACAATCGACATTGATAAATATACAGAGTCTACTAGTTTTCAGAACGTATCTGGCTACAATGCAATGCACCAAACTTATAATAAGCATGATGCATGGCGGTTCGATTTGGTTAGACAAAGAATATCCAATCCATGTAGATGATATTCAACACCTCACCGGATTATCAACAATAGGAAATGCAGTCTCGATAACGTTTCAAACATGCGTGCAGAGAGCAAAGAAAGAGGGAGACAATGACTACTACAACAAGTACAACACCAAGTGAGGAGGAAAGGGCACAAATATAGATTTAATCAACAAGGAACATATTATATTCGCCTGGTATATCATCATCAGGAAGGCGATGTAGAATTTCTCTAGAAATGAGTGCACTTTAGATAGTAGCTTAGTTTCGGAACATCATTCCGAAGGGACTTTGCTCAATTGGTCTGCATTCCTGCTAAACGAATTATTTGAGGCATGTGAGGAAGTCTACAAAAGGAGAACTATTTTTTTTTTCAGATATCTGATCATGAACTTAGCGATGTGGAAATGGCGCCCTCCAACAGGAAGGTACCTGGCACAAATCACAGATGACCAACCACTTGCTCTCAGATACACATCGTGGAGAACATCCGAGGACCCAAGCAGCAAGGAAATCAATGAGGAAGCCTTCAACGAATGTTACCAGAATATGATAGGGACTGTAAAGGTAGAGGAAAGGGTTCCCAAGAGGTTTCTTGATGCCTACGCACATGACACCTGGTCTTGGGTGACGTATGGCCAATGTTACCTTAGATCGCAATGTGTCCACGTAAAGACTTTTCAAACGTGGGCGTAGAAGTTTACATTGGAACTAGAGGCATTCCACATGGAGGTTGGGTCATGGCCAAGGGTCATCTATGAAATCAAAGAATATCGGTACAAATATTTGTTTAGGGGCATGCTACCTCAACCTATGATGGGAGATGTAGCCGAGGGAAGTAGGAAGAGGGAAGCGGAGCTGGACTTGTAGTCTATGGTCCCCCAAATGCAAAAGTAGATGACTTCCCTCAAGTAGACCATTGTCATATTCACGAGCTCATTAGGTACGACCCACCATTCTGTTGATTTGTAGGGTCTTACATTGTTTAATCCAATCATCATTACACCCCTAGCTGTGGCTATCCCTCCTCATGGCCATCATTTGCAATCAAATTCAACAATCCCCAAGCTTAGGAAGCCAGAAAGTACGAAACCACCTACTGGTAAGATGAAAAATATGATGGCCATCATGCCCATTTTTAACCTCACCAATAAAAGACCCCATACAGTACTAGCCTTCCCAATCATGTTAGAAACCCCACCTTCTACCTCTACTATTTCACCTAGGTAGCGGGATCCATCCCCTCATCCAACTTTGACCTCTGCAACCCTATCCAACCTAATGCCCCTAAGAACCTGCATAGCCATTGAAGAAATGGAGGTCAAATCGACCATCTAGTTTACCATGATGCTCCTTGGAGGTGAAGGCCACACAACGTCTATGATATCCCTACTACTTGGGTCAGGTATACTTCCAGGTGATCAGTCAGTCACAACACAACCGCCAGCTACAGAGGTCGAACTGTTTGGTGCCTCATTTCCCTTAAATTTCCTAGTTGTTCCCAATTTAGTAATTATTCATCCTAGCCCTCCATTTGTTGAAACCTTTCCATATAAAACCTCTCCCCATAGCCACTCTGAAAAATCTGTTACTAGCGGCCAACCCATGAAAAGCAGTTTCTCAGACTCGTCCACAATGCAACATGAGAATCTTCAAGACGAGTCCTCTACACAGTTGTTCGAGTTCATCCAACAGGTAACACAGAATGCTAAAATGATCCACAACAACCTTGTCACTGAGCACGAGTAGTAAAGGTAGCAACTCGTCAATCTCACAGTGAAGCGATATCAACTCAGACAGACCAATCAAGAGCTGCCATCATAGGTCAAGTAGGTAACATCCAAGCTGCGAGCCCTTCGGCCGACTATTTTCTTATTTAGTTATTGAATCCCCCAAATATTTTTCTGCATGCAAACTAGTTAACTATTGCAACCACGTTTAGGCAACATGCATGGGCTTGGTGTCTACCACTAGGGAATTGAAGAGGCATTTAGATGTTGTGAAATCCACGTTGCCTGATCCGTCTACTAGCTACATCACAAAGATCGAATAGAGACTCACCACTGTTGCCACACTCAAAGCTTTGCTCACTAATTCCCTAGCGAATAGATGAATTTTGATGGAGAAAGTCCATGAAATGTTAGGCAGCTTGACCCTGAAGAATCAACCCATCTACATAGTTGAACAAAAAATCTAAGAATGCCTCGCTGATAGCAAGAACTATAGGGAAGAAAATTGATGCATAGATTGCCTCTATCGAAGCTTGGGTGCAACAAATTTAGGAGGAATCAGCTAAGACTAAGAATAATATTCATGATATTAGGCCATGAGTCCACTGCATGTCATTTCATTTCATGTAGTGTGTGATGACATGGAGGATCAATGGAGCACCATGCGAAACATCCACCCTGATCACCCGAACTCTGCCACAATAACAAAATTCCTCGAAAAGATTGACTCCATCACAAGCACCTGGAAAATCACAATCAATGAGTACAATTACTTCCACCAAGAGTCATTTTTTGTGGTACCTGAGTTGGGGCCTTCTTTTGGAAAAGAAGGCCAACGTGAGGTAGAGGTAGCACCATAGGAAGCACAATCGTCACAACCAAAAGCAAAAGAAAAATACCCTCAAGAAGTAGAACCAACACAACAACAATAGATAGTAATAGAAGCATCGAAAGGAACAACATCAGAGCCAACAAAAATAATGCAGACAATAGGCAAGATAGATTGACTCAGGAATGAGTCAAAGAACTGTGGTGGGGGCTTGTTGGGGCCTTCATTTTGAATTTTGTTTTTTGCAGAAAGAAAAGAAAGGATAGGTGGTGGGGACAACTATTGGAGTTGTGGGGCTGGAAGTTGAGGGAGAGAGAAAGAATTAAGATTAAATGGGAAGTTGCGGAAAGGTGGTGGTGTTTCTGGGAAAACTAGTATTTTTTGATCGACTAGCCCTCTAGGATTAGTGGCTACCCTAGAAAGAAATAGTTTAAAGAAATTTGTGATTTCCTCTATGTATGATAGATGAGAGAGAGGCAACGGAACCAACTTGGATCTTCCAATTAACTCCTTGCTTGATCTCTCTCCCCCTTGACAGAGCTTGCAACTCCTCTCCTACTTATCCCGCTTAGAGAATAATTGTAGAAATGAAGTAACAAAACACCATCAAAGCATATTGATCTATTATATCATAAACAATGCAGAATCAGAAATACAATGAACATATAATGGCATTCACAAATAACAACATTCACAAATACTCGATCATATGGAGGAAAAATCAAAGAACTTTATTAAATATGAAGGGAGAATTAAAACCCAACTGTCTGATCCAGCATCCTCCTCCCAGCATCAAATCCCTCTTCACCTCATGAAAAGAAAGATCACCCAACAATACAATGCTCTTTCTCAGACACAAACTATTAGCACTTCCTTACAAATTACCAGCCTCTAGATCTCTCAGATGAGGGATCCATTTATAGATGTCTGCAAGGGTGTGAGTCATCTCTGGGTTTTTCATTAGTGTCATTCCACTTGTTGTTCTTGGTTCCACTTGGAGATTTCTTGGATCTCTTACTCATCCCTGAGAAAATTCAGAGAGGCAAGTGTCATAGGAGAAGTTTCTAGAAGATTCCATGAGCATCCACTTAGCAAATTGTCTTGGACATTTGTCCATCCTCGCTCATCACACCCCACAAAAGGCCTCTTTAGTATGCATCACACCTGGCTAGTGTAGAAGCTAGTATGCATTGCACCCTGATAGTGGAGCAATCAGTATGGTCCATTTTTGGCTAGTTCTAGATGGTTTTTCAGGTGGAACTTTTGGGGAATGATGTAATCAATTGACCATGATCCTTTAACGTATGAAACAACACTTTTAGGGGTTGAAGAGACATATTTTATCGACATATAAGATTGGGATTGATGTGGCCAAATATGTCTATAACAGTTTCCCCCTAAAGCATGAAGTCGTAAATCTTTGATGTCGGGTGAAATGCTTTATCATGAGGATCTGAGGTATTCAAACTGGAAGGTGACCTGCATAAGATACAATACAACACATCATCATCATATAATTTTTCATGATGTAGTTGAGTCTAGCATTCCATGCTCAACTTTATAAATTCATTTCATGTACATAGAACAGATAGTCATCTACGGTTGCAGACTGGTGATTCTTCATATGTAGAGTCATCATCCTTGGCTTGGATGACTGTTTGTGCAGCTTCGGTGTACATTTGATGTCTTTATATTCCTGAATACATCGCAACCTAGATGGATGAAACTAGATCTGAGGTCTTCAAACTCATTCAATATTTGTTCGATGTACAAGTCAATCCATGTGAAGAAATGTTCTGAAGTCGAACACGGAAAGACATCACCTGATTGCCAGGAAATAATGTGAGTTGTTAACAGACATGAGAGGAATCACTGATAATGATAATGATCCTGAAGGTACTATAGTACAATGCACATGGTGTGAATATATGATTCGATGTCAAACACCACGGAAAATATTTCGGTCGAAGGCCATTGATGTCAACTTGTCACCGGAAGTGAGAAACTTGCCATTGAGGCATGCGAGCTTCAAAGTACTGAAAGGTTTGTTTCTAAGTCAACTTCTTGGATAATGAGCTGATGTTGATAAGAAGTGACCCATCGTAGGAGGGCCTTAATGTATCCCACATGAATGATACGAAACAAGGAAAATGATTTTCTGGAGGTGAAAGACAATCTGACGACACAAGGTTCAGGAATGACGACCATGAAAAATGAAGGGCAGAGGTATTGCAGTGGATGAGTCAGTAACTGGATGGTGAATTCTCAATTGAATCACTTATCTTAAACATATCAGCGACACTGAGATGGATTGGTAGCGTTAACCCCAAAAATGGATAGTGTGGAAGACCAATGGTGAAATGACCGATGAACAGAATAACCCAACCTGACTCAATCATGGTGATGGAGTGAAAGTGTCATGTTCAAGAGCGACCTACTACTATAAAATTCTTCAAGTTTCCTTCCCTTTTTCCCCAATCATTGCTGACTAGTACATCTTTATTTTTTTCAATCTTGAGGAGGATAACATATGCTTGTTCTATAATTTTCCCTTTGGGCAAACCTATCGCTATGTTTTAGCGAGTTTAGCGACAGTGAAATTCATTCTTGTCTAGGTGGACAAGTTTGTCGCTATTGTTTTAATGAGTTTAATGACAAAGATAACTCAGTCTTTTTAATGTTTAAAGTGTTTGTAAAAGGACAAAAAGGAAACTCTATCTCGTCTCAGGCAGATGATTTTGTTTCTATTGTTTTAACGAGTTTAACGACAAAGACAACTCAGTCCTTTTCATGTTTAGAGAGTTTGAAAAGGGAGGGAAAGGAAACTCCAGTAGTTCTTTTTCATAGAATAATCCCTTAAGTCCAAAAAAGGATAAAATAATACAAAAGGGATGACTTTTTGATAACTTTAGCGAGTTGAAAAGACAAGCACTCGAACTTTTTCATGAGATAATCCCTTAGGTCTGAAAAAGATTAAAAAATATACAAGAGGGATGGCACTTCGCATTACTTTAACGAGCTAGAAAGGCCAATAGCTCAAAAATCTTTTCATATTTAACGAGTCTGAAAAGTGTTTAAAGGAGACTCATTTTTGAGGAACAAGTGGCGTTTATGGTAGCAAACTAGTTCTGTGTGAGCTTGGAACTTCTCGAAACATGGTGGTGTGAAGAGGTTGGCTAATAGGACCACTCATCACAGTTGTTCCTCAAAAAGGTAAACAATCAAGTGGAAGCATATTATCATCCAAAAGAATGGAGGTGATGGTAGGAACACAACCAAGGCTCAAAAGGCTGATAGCAGGGCGATCACAAAGGTTATTTACCAAATGTGGGTTCATTTTTTAATGAGCTTGAACCGTGAGGAACCATGCTCAATGGTAGGTTTATTTTTTAACAAGCTTGAACCATGTGATAACATATGCTCGGTTGTAGGTTTATTTTTTAATGAGCTTGAGCCATGCAATAACATATGCTTGGTTTTAGTTTTTCTTTTTATGCAAGCTAAAAAACGGCGTAACTAAAAAAGCTAGAAAAGACAAAAAACTAAAAATCTAGAGAAACTAAAAAGCTAAGGAACTATTGAGGTTAGGTAGGATAGTTTCATCCACAGTTAGACAAAACACTTCCTTTGCTTCATTTGCAATGCAAACAAAGGTGAATGGTGTGTTAGACCAATCACCTAACCTAAGAAGTTTAAAAGCTAAAAACCTAAAAACCTAAAAACCTAAAAGGCTAGAAAATGAAATTTAAGAAAAGGTCACATGCCCCCAGCATGATGAAAAGGAGAGTCTCTAGTAACCATTAGACAAAAGCAGGATGGTTTTTGTTAGCGATTAGACAAAAAAACTTCCTTGGCTTTGTCCACCAAATAGACAAAGGTGAATGGTGTGTTAGACCAATCATTTCACTTATATGGAAATTCATATGGTAGGATGATTTCGTCAGTGATTAGACAAAACACTCCCTGGGATTTTTCCAAAAAATAGAAAAAGGTGAATGGTGTGGGATGGAACTTCCAATCACATAACCTACAGGGAAACCTATCTTTTCAACTAGGTTCATCTCAAAATAGACAAGGGTGCATGCCCTGTAAGCTTCATTACATTCACCAAAATACTCGCGGTAATTAGGTGGATGGAATGAAGGTTCAAGAGACACTGCTAATGTACAAGGACCATTTAGGGATTTTGATTGACTTGGAGCTATGCTTGAACTGAGAAATGAAAGTTGGTCAATAGTGACAATATTGCCTTCATGTGGGAAACACCACTCGAAAGAGTGTTGAAACAATAACTTCCATGTTATAAACATATTCATGCCCAAGGAGCAGATTGTAATCTAACAGTCCTTGGAATACCATCAGGTTCAAGTGAACAATTTTCCTTCCCAAAGTTAACGGTAACTTAGGAAGGATCCCCAATCGTCGACTGGTTCCTTTGTTAAAGCATGAAAAATTCTGTGTAACAGGCACAAATGATGGTGAACCAAGTGCTTTCCAAGTAGTTAAGGAAAGGATACTCACTGATGCCCCTTCATCTATGATAGCACCAAACACGATCATTTTGTAGAATTGTACTATGATCTAGAATGGTACATAAGAAGGAAGGCGAGATTTTGATAGTCAGTTCCAATTGAAGGAAGTGACTAGACTGCTTGGAGGGGCTACCGAATAAATCGGAGAAATGACCCTTTGAGTCGTAGGAACTGGGGGATTGCCTTCCTATTGTGAAGGAATGGGCAGATTGCTCCCAATTTCATCAAACTCAGAAGTGACAAAAAGAATTTGAACAGTATCATTCTCACTCTCTTTGGGAAGGATATGATCTTCTGAAGGTAAAACTGGGTCGATTGCCATCTCAACCTGTTGACTTTGGTCTGGTATGGACTCAGAAGATTCACTTTCAACAATAGGTGTTTCAACCAACGATTGAGTTATGTCAGTCGAATTTTCAACTAGTAAAGAACTTGGGGAGAGTTTCCTGTATCCAGATGGAAGTCGAAGCAGGATAGTTATGCAAGACTCTTTTGGCTTCATCCAAAAAAGGCCAACGGGGAAGGGTATGGTCCCCTTCACATAACTTACATGGAATTCAGACCTTTCTTTTTTGCCCATTATTACTAGTTGATGGTGTGCTATCAACGTGATCATCAAAGGTTGATGACACTGTTTGGTGTGAACGGGGGGATCATTCTCTCAATATCCAAGGAATGCACAGACATTCTCGATGAAAATGGTCTCCTCTACAAATTATGCACGGGTCTATGAGTTTGGAAAGATTAGTGTACAAATTTTCGCTAAATGCTACATAGTTGCCCCCTTGCTGAATTGGCTTCTTCTTCTTCTTCTCCTTCCTTTTCTTCTTCTTCTCAGTCACTTGGTTACTATCATCGTTATTTTCACCAAGCAAAGAGGAAGAAGGGAAGGGAGAAACAAATGAAGAAGAAGGCGAAGGGTCAACTTTAGTATCAACTGGATGCTGATTCGATTGCGGAGGAATCACATATTTTGAACGATAGAGGTTGAGAATAGCCATACTGGTAGGCCAATTGTGATTCCCGGAAGTGAAAATGTAGACATATACGAAGCACCAATATTTACCCAAGAAGAAAATGGGCTAGGATTTTCTTCGAAAGGGATTCCTTGATTGGTGGACTCCATTATCTCAACCTAAGATCAATGAAGGAACAGGGATGTTATTCCTTTTTTAATAAATTTTAATGACGCTTGGACACAACTTTTCTTTTTCAATTTTTAAGAGTCGAGAAAAAGTTAAAGATGACTCTAGTCCCCTTCGAATTTTTAATGAGCTTGAAGTGACAAGTGCTTAGATGTACCTTTTCTTTTAAAGAGTTGAAAAGGGAGGAAAGTGACTACTCTAGAAGTCTAGATAGAGGGATTACCAAACCAATCGCAAAACTGCAATATACACCTTGGTGATAAATTAAAGAGAAATTACCAAGGACTTATATACGACAGTCAATCTTCCCAAATGCTGTGTTCAGTGCATTGCGATCAATAGGGTGGCAGAAATGGCTGCGTATTGATAAAGGATATAAGCCTATTGTGGTCTCCCAATATATACTTGACGATACGGGGAGCACAAGTCTGTGCTAGCACTTGTTGTATCAAAGAGGAGGAATCACCCAACCGTCGATGAAAATGATAGTTACCAGTTTTTACCATGCCAAAACACATCTCTAGCCTAGACCTCTAGATGTGTTCCATTAGGTTCCAAACCATTGTTAAGTTCATTGAAATTTATTTTAGAGTTGATATTGCTTAAAAGTATTCCTTTCAACGGTTCATCGCGTGATGTAGATAAAATTCCTAAAATGCAATCTACAATGATAGACAATCATTTTTTATTTTGAGCAATGAAAATCCTAGCTACTAAGGGAAGAAGATTACGATTCTTTCAAACAAAGAGCGAAGAGCACACACTAAATGCACTTTTCCTAAATCATTTTTCACACACAGTCTAAATTCAAATGCAAATGCATGTATTTGTTTTTTGTTCCCCTTAATATGAAAATTGCCAAAAAGAAAAACTAAGTAGAGCACAGATCTGAAATATTTTTACTCAAAGCAACATTTCGACAATTTCTTTTTCAAAATAGAAAGGAAGACTAAACAAAACCTTTAAATTTTGAATAAAAAATGCTTTCGGCACTTCAAATATTAACAAATCAAATCAAACACATGATAAAAAAGTTCAATTGACTATCCAGAGAAGGAAGACTCAACAACACTTATCTTTTTGACACAAAATGACAGTTACAACACTTTTTGCACCAAAATGACAGATCTATTTAAGCAACTTTTCGATAAAGGATTTTAAATGATGGAAGAATTCTTAGAAAATTTACTAATCCTAATCAATGGAGGCCGATCTATGTAATGCAAGCAGGCTTCAGTAATGAATTACTGTTCATAAGCAACAAAACAACTAAACAAAGTTGAAAACAAGGACAAAAACTCCAAATTTCAAGAAGGGGAATAGGCTCAGTTAGCCATCATACCTAGGCTTCACAAAAATAGGGATACATCACACATTTCAGACTCGAGAGGTGTGATGCATACTCATTGATAGTGACAGACAGTGCCATGGGCTAGGGAGCGCAACTAACATGGGTTTTGGATCAAATTTGCAGCTGGTTTCAGTGAGTTAAGCTGAGCTGTGATGGAAAGTAAAGATAAAAGTATAGAGGTATGATCTTCAGAGGTCAGTGAACTACCAAAAGGGCATCTAGAATGCTTGTAAGTCAATTGTTCAACTCATAAACTAAACCCGAGATTGACTGAAGTAGAATTCATCTACTATGTAATTGCAGAGCAAGTGCAGTTCGAAGGCTATCTGGCTAACTTCAGGCTCCGTTTATAGTTTACAAACCAAACAACAACAACAAACAAACATCTATTCAATCCCCAATTGAGTCGCCATTTTTTTCTTCGAAAACTAGTGTCTTTTCAATCAACTAGCCCTCTAGGATTGGCAGCTACCCTAGAAACAAACAGTTGAAAGTAGTTTGTGATTTCCTCTGTGTATGATAGATAAGAGAGAAGCAAAGGAACCAACCTAGATCTTTCGATTAACTCCTTGCTTGATCTCTCTCCCCCTTGACAAAGCTTGTAACTCCTCTCCTACTTATCCCACTTAGAGAATACTTGTAGAAACAAAATAACAAAACACCATCAATGCATCTTGATATATTATTTCATAAATGATGCAGAATCAGAAATACAATGAACATACAATGGCATTCACAAATACAAAATTCACAAATACACGATTGTATGTAGGAAAACTCAAAGAACTTTATTAAATATGAAGGGAGAATTACAACACAACTGTCTAATCTAGCATCCTCCTCCCAGCATGAAAGCCCTCTTCACCTCATGAAAATCAAGATCACCCAACAATACAATGCGCTTTCTCAAACACAAACTATCATCACTTCCTTACAAATTACAAAATTCCAGCCTCTAGATCTCTCAGATGAGGGATCCATTTATAGATTTCTGCAAGGGTGTGAGTCATCTTTGGGTTTTTGATTAGTGTCATTCGACTTGTTGTTCTTAGTTCTAATTGGAGATTTCTTAGATCTCTTACTCATCCCTCGGAAAATTCAGAGAGGCAAGTGTCGTAGGAGAATATTCTAGAAGATTCCATGAGCATCCACTTAGCAAACTGTCTTGAACATTTGTCCATCCTCACTAATCGCACCCCACAAAAGGCCTGTTCAGTATGCATCACACCTGTCTAGTGTAGAAGCTAGTATGCATCACACCCTAATAGTGGAGAAGTCTGTATGGTCCATTTTTGGCCAATTCTGGATGGTTTTTCTGGTGGAACTTTTGGGGAATGATGTAATCAGTTGACCATGATCCTTTGAGGTATGAAACAACACTTTTAGGGGTTAAAGAGCCCTATTTTATCGACATATAAGATTGGGGTTGAAGTGCCCAAATATGTCTATAAGAGGTGGACATGAGCAAGAGAAACCAAGAAAGGGGAGATAGAAGGAAGTTGAGGGTAGAGTCAGCCGAGTAGGAGACGAGGCGAACTAGCTGTGGGAGTGTGGAAAAAGGGATAAAAGGAAAAATATAGCATGAGGAAGATTTTGGTCATGAAGCAGACGAGTGAGGACAAGATCAAGAGATCCTTCCTTAGTTACAGAAAGGCATGCCTCATCGTCTATTATGGTTACAGCTGGTCTTGTTTGTTATGTTCTTTATGTATTTGATGATCAAGCTTCGGGCCTTCTGCAATCTATTATGTAATCTATTGTGTTCAAGTTAATGAATAAGAAGTTTGGGATCTATAATGTATTGATGTGCTTCACGTGGCTTATTTAAAACTTTTTTAACGAATGACTGTAGGTTGGATGGTTCTCGTAATGACATCAGTATAATAGCATGATTGGGTAGTGTAAATGATTGAATGTTGTAAGTTATTGATGTTTTTTGTTTGTAAACTCCTTGATACTCCATTCTACCACATATAACTTCAGTTGCAACACACCTTGGGTGATACTCCTTGCCCCTCTGGGTAAGGTGAAAATGTTGGAATTGTTCTTGACTACATCAGAGCCTTGTTGGCCCCTTGTGTCTGAACCCAGGGTCTCTTCCCTGTTGTCATTTGCATGCCAACATTATATTACAACATTGTTGGCCAAAAACATAAATTTGAGGAGTGGACATAGATTGGCTATGGGAAATTGATAGTGATGTTAGGGTAGGAGGAGTCAACATCCAAACAAGCTTCCAACTTCACATAGTTGGCCTTGTTCAATAGAGAATAAATTATTCTAAGAAAAAGAGAAGCTCGAGTATGTATTTTGGCATGGTCTATTTTTAATATTACTAAAGAATGTTAAATATGGGTGAATGCATAGTGTATCAATTAGCTACTTACATGTACTATTTTCTTCCTATTGCAATGAAGAAATTTGAATGTTGCAAGAGTATTGTACACATTATGTATTGTTTTGTAGAATATGTAATCACTCATTTAATAAATATTTAAATCCAATTTTTGACTATGAAGTTTTTCATAATTATTCACTCTATACTTTTATTTGGATTGTTACCCTTCTAATTGTATATCTATGCTTGTGGCTCTTATATTGTCATTACTCTCTCTCTCTCTCTCTCTCTCTCTCTCTCTCTCTATCTGTTGTATATCTATGCTTGTGGCCCTTATATCATCATTCCTCTCTCTCTCTATCTATCTCTCTCAATTTATTCATATTATTTTATCCTCCATTTTTGTTGATATCTCTCTCTGTCTCTCTCAATTCATTCATATGCTTTTATTCTCCATTTTTGTTGATCCCTCTATATCTCTCCATTTTTGTTGATATATCTCTATTTGTGAATTTCTTCATATGCTTTTATACTCCATTTTTTTTTAGCTCTCTCTCTCTCTCTCTCTCTCTCTCTCTCTAGCTCTCTCCTTCCCCCTCCTATGGCCCCCCCCCAACCCACTCTCTCCTCTCCCTTCTCTCCACCCCTCCCCCCCTCTCTCTTCTGCCTCCCCACCCCCCTTTCTCTCTCCCTCCGCCCCTGCCCTCCCCCTCTCCTCCTCTCTCATATTCGTTTATCCTCCATTTTTGTTGATCTCTCTCTCTCTCTCTCTCTCTCTCTCTCTCTCTCTCATGTTATATAGACTTATCATGATTATTAAACATTAATAATGAATTATAATTTTTTTTAAGTGATTTTTTAAGTTGCTATGGTTGTTGAAGACATCAATTTCAATATGAATGTGCAAAGTTAGATCCAAAAAATATCAAGAAAAATTCTAGATAAATAAGCTGCATGTTGTAGAATAAAAGAATACCAAAGTATCACAAGGCTTATGGTGTAGAACCACACATTAATGTAATCATTGGTGATTTACCACATAACTTTTAGATGAATGTGTTAGATATGAAACTTAATTGTTACGGATTTGTCTAATACATTTTTCATTCGATATTATGCTAGCATCTTCTTTGATGTATCTTATAGTCATAATACCTTGTGGTTCCTTTCTATTGATGAAGATTTTATATAAATACTTCACTATTTTTCAAGCAATAGGCGTATATTATAGATTGTCACTTATCCGTTTTCCCATAAATATACCCTTTTATCCTCCATTTTTGATGCATGGATTGGAATTGATTGCAATAAGGTAATTTAAGTGTAATTTTTATATTTCTATAGGTTTCTACAAAGTACAAAAAGAGATAACACATTATCTAGGGTTAGCTTAGCTATTAAAAATAAAAAATGAATTATAGATGTGTTGTTTTGAAAGTATTATAAGTTTTTATAGTTGTTGCAAAATTAAATGTGATTCTAAAGGTACAAAGGAGTATTCCACATATGGATATAGAACCAAGCAACATACTAAAGGAATATCCACATGTTATAGAACCGAACAATCATATAGTATTACAAGTCTTGTGTTGCAAAACTACACATAAGTGTAGTTAGTTTTGATTTACTAAATGATCATTAAATGAATGTGTTGGATATGAAACTCCATTGTTTCTAATTTTTTTATAATTTTTTGTGGAATTTTGTTTTATACTAGAATACATGTTTGAACTATTACTTTCTTGGAGACTTCTTGCAGTTATTGGTACATGATGATTCCTTTTCGTACATAGAGAGTTTATGAAAACACTTGATAATTTTGAAAATAATTGGTTGACATTGATATTTTGTTACTTATCATTTTTGCTAATAGATATTATTTATTATTCTCCATTTTCTCGACATGGGTTGGAACTAACTACATTGAGGTTACTTGATTTTATATTTGATATTTATATAAGTTTCTTCTAGGTTTAGAAAGAGATGATATGTCATATAGAATTATCCTAACTATTAAGAATAGAGGATGGTTTATATATATGTAGTTTTAGAAATTTTATAGTTTTAGCATAATTAAATGTGAACCTAAATACACAGAGGCGTATTACACATATGGATAAAGGACTAGGAGACATTTTATGCTAAATAACTAATCAATCCTTAAATTTGGTCAATTAGGTTTATCTCTGGTTATGGTGAGGAATGGTTGTTAGTCTCCCCACCTGGATTCAAATATCACAAGTGACAAGTTTAGCTCATATTAAATATATTGTTGTAATGGATTTGAAACTTATAGTTTTATGGCTTTAAGCATTAAATAATACCTTATTATTTCCTATCGGTTAGTAGGTGGGGTGCTTGGTTACATGTAAGTTTTTTTACCTAGAGTCAATTTTTCTTAAGAACTAATAATGAGTGTGGATATGCTAATTCAAAATTTTATATGCTTCTATAATAACTAAATGTGAACTTGAAGGTGCAAAGGAGTATTCCAAAGATAGGTACAAATTTTACTAATAGGATGTGAAATTGAGTGGCATGCTCCTTGTGTTGCATAACCATTCATTAAGTGTAACTAATGGTGCTTTACTAAATGACCATCATATGCCTATGTTGGATATGACATTCAATTATCACTAATTTATAAAATATTTTTTGGTGGAATTAGTATTATATTGGCACACATTTTTGGAATAATCCTTTTTTGTAAGCCTCTTGTAGTTAGAGGTACCTTATTGTTTCTTTTTTTCATAGAAAGTATATGGAAATCCTTCATAATTTTTTAAGTAATAGCATATGTTAGCTTTAATTGGGAGGCCATAATTCCTTATGCTATTTTGGTGCTTGGCCTCTTATTTATCCCTTAATCAATAGGATGGATGATGATTTTCTAGTACACCCAAGAATGCACATTGAAGTCATATGATATATGATGTAATTTCCCTTGTCCTCGAACTAGCGTGATTCATGATCCATAAGGATTAATATTTTAAACTATATAGACATATCCATATAAGTAGAGATTGTTAATGAAAAATTTAAATATTTTTTGTAGGTTATTTGAGGTTTTGATATTGATGTTTCTATAAAAGTAAGTGAAAGCAAGGTATGATTCTATGAAAATTGTGCTCATTCCATTGTTTCCTAAGCACCTTCCTTGGGATGTTGGCTCAACTTCAAAAAAATGGATTGTAGTATAAAATAAATTGGTTTATAATTATTTTTTAAGTTCGAGGATGTCTATCCAATGAGTTTATTTGATGTCCTATAAATTCCCAACTAATTTCCTTTAGCATCATTTATGTAGAAAAAATTTCAATACGATGTTGGTGGGACATTGGTCAAATGTTTTTCTAACATCCCTTTGACATCTCAGAATCTCCAACCACTATTCGAGTTACATTAGTGACACTAAGGGATGTTGCGGACCAACATTAAAAAAAGTAAAAAAACAAAAAAAAAACAAAACAAAAGAACACAAACAAAAACAAAAACAAAAAACAAAAAACAAACCTTTATATGTAGCATTAATGGCAATCATGAATAAGCTACCATGTGTTGATTTTGTTTCCCATAAAGGCACAAGTAAAGTGGTGCAAGATTGATACCTTCATATAGATGTTGTGAAAACAATACAATTTTTCCTAACATTAAAACATAATTACTTCCAATGTTGTTTCAACCTAAATAATGTCAATATAATGTTGAAATTTGTACACAACTCTAGTAGTTTCTTACACCATCTCTAAGGTTGTGGTTAAGATTCCTTTGAACTTAAGTTTCCACCTTACCTTGGTTTACACCATAGTTTTAGTGTTGTGTTTCTTAAAATTGGATTATAATTATTTTTTAAGTTCTATGATTTATATCCAATGATGTTCTTTGATGTGCTATAAATGGCCAACTAATTTCCTTTAGCATCATTGTTGTAGTGAAAAGTTCAATAATATGTTGTTGGGACATTGATCAAATGTTTTCTTAACATCCCTTTGACATCTTAGAATGTCCAAACAATATTCAAGTTACATCAGTGACACTAAGGGATGTTGGGGAACCAACATATATTAAAAAAAAACAAACAAAAAAAAACCTTATATGTGACATTAATGACAATCATGAAGAATCTACCATGTGGTGATTTTTTTTTACATAAAGGCATTAGTAAAGTGATGCAAGATTGATTCCTTTGTAAAGATGCTGGGAAAACAATGTATTTTTTCCCAACATTAAAAAATAATTATTTCCAATGTTGTTTCAACCTAAATAATGTCAATTTAATGCTTAAATTTGTATAAAAATCTAGTAATTTCTTACACCATCCCCAAGGCTGTGGCTAAAATTCCTTTGAACATAAGCTTCCACCTTACCTTCGTTTACACCATATTTTTAGTGTTGTGTTGCTTAAACCATTCTTTCTATTTTTATTAGACACATTAGAATTGGTTGACAAATGAGATAACATATATAAAAATACTCGATTGTGTTTATTAGGGCATATTTGATAGGATCATGGACACAAATGTGAATATCAATTGATGATAGGACATATAACTTTATCACGTCATCAAAGTAGGTAGATTATCCCCTAAAGCGAGTGGTTCAAAATTTACTAGGTCTAGTCTAATTTTCCACATATGGGATATGAAATTGATGCATTGGTCACAATTTCATCCCCATGGGTGGGAGGTGGGGGGACTAATTAATATACGTGACCATTTTGGACACCTTAGAAATAGTCTAGATCTTGATATTTTATGGATCCTCAACTTTCAACAATTTTATAGGCCCTAAACTACATTTTTGGCTCCACTATAGATGAGGATAATTATAGGTTTATGTTGAAAAGAAGAATATTGTCATTCAAATTGAGATATATCTAATGAATTATTTTGTGCCTACAAAAAAACTTATATGTGAAAGTTATGACCTTAGGAACTTCTTGTCCAACTTAGCATCTTAAGAGCATACTTTCTTTCACCACCTTAGTTCTTGATGGATGATGGTTTTGTGTTATATTTTTATTTCTTGATATTGTAATAAAAGACATTTCATTCCCTCCAGGTAAACTTTTTTTCCAAAAAATGTAGTCACACTCTTCTCCAATATAGCTACCAATAATCTATCCATTTATGTACAATTTTTTTCATAATTGTTTCCTTAATAGAAATTTATTTGCATTGTATCTTTTGTTGTTTTTTCCATATTTGTGTTATTTCTTTATGAGTGTGGGGTTTGGGGAAGTTAATATGTAAAACATAATATATATATGAGGGTAGGGGTGGTGGTAGTTAATATGTAAAACATAATATTATATGAGAGTGGGGTTGGAGATAGTTAATATTTAAAACATATTATTTTATGAGGGTGAGGGGTGGGATGGGGGAGTTAATATAAATAATATAATATTATATTATTATGATTTTCACAAAATATTACCCTTGCCTACTGGTTGGTGGGTGTGGTGCTTGGCTACATGGAAATAATGTTATCTAGGCTCGAAAAAAATGTTAAGAATTAATAGTGAATGTAGATGTACTAATTCATAATTATTCTAAGTTTCTATCATAACTAAATGTGAACTTAGAGGTGCAAAGGAGTATTCCATGGATGGGTATAAAGTTGAGCATCAAACTACAAAATCAAGTGGCATGCTATTTGTGTTGCATAACCATACACTAAGTGTAACTAGTGGTGAATTAATAAATGACCATCATATCACTATGTTGGATATGACATTCAACTATCACTAATTTATAAAAATAATTTTACTGGCATCAATATTATGTTGGCACACATTTTTGGACTATTCCTTTTTCGTAGGCTTCTCATAGTTAGAGGTACATTGTGATTCCTTTTTTTGGTATAAATTTTAGGGAAATCCTTCATTTCTTTTTAAGTAATAGAAATATATCAATAACTTTAGTTGGGAGGGCATAATATGCCCTATTGGTGCTTGGACTCTTATTTATCCCATAATCATTAGGATGGATGATGATTTTATGGTACACATAAGCATGTATATTGAAGTCGTATTATATATTATCTAATTTCCCTTGTCCTAGAACTAATGTGATTCATCATCCATAAGGTTTAATGTTCTAAACTATATAGACTTATGCATGTAGGTAGAGATTGGTAATGAAAATTTTGAATATTTGTTGTAGGTTATTTGAAGCTTTGATATTGATGTTTCTATAGAAGTAAGTGAAATAAAGATATTAATCTATAACAAGTGTCCTCATTCTGTTGTTTCCTTTGCACCTTCCTTAGGATGGTAGCTCAACTTCAAGAAAATGGAGCTTAAGATAAATTAGATTATAATTATTTTTTAAGTTCTAGGATGTCTATCCAATGATTTTCTTTGATTTCCTATAAATTCCCAACCAAGGTCCTTTCGAATAATTTATGTAGCACAAAGTTCAATAATATGTTGTGGGATATCTGTTACTTTTGCTAACATTCCTTGAAATATCATAATTTCCAACCAATATTCGACTTATATCAATGACCCTAAGGGAAGTTGGTCAACCAACATGAAAAACCATAAAGTAGTTATGCATGGAATTAATGAAATCCATGAAGAATATACCATGTGGTGATTTTGTTTGTCATAAAGGCATTGGTAAAGTGGTTCAAGATTGATGCCTTTATATAGATGTTAGTAAAACATTTTGATTTTTCCCAACATAAAAAGAAAACAATCAATTCCAATGTTTCAATCTAAATAGTGTCAATTTGATGTTGAAATTTGTACCAAAGTCGAGTAGTTTCTTACCTTGGTTTACAATATAGTTCTAGCTTTTTGTTGCTTAAACCATACTTTTCACCTTTACTAAACACATCATAAGTGGTTGATAAATGGGATAAAATATATAAAAAGACTTGAATTCTTTGAGTAGGACGTATTAGAGAGGATCATGGACACAAAAGTGAAGAGAGCTTAATGATATGACATATAACATTATCATGTCATCAAAGATGTAGCTTCTTCCACATATGATCTTTGAAGTTGATGCATTGGTCACCATTTCATCCTGAGTGATGGGGGGTGGTAATTAATCTAGGTAACCATTTGGCCACCATAGAAATAGTCTAGATCTTGATGTTTTATGGATCCTCATTTTTCAATAATTTTCCAAGCCCTAAATTATATTTTTGGTCCTAGATGGAAATAATTATAGGTTTATGTCAAAAAAAGAATATTTTCATTCTCATCAAGATAAACCTAATGAAATATCATAGGGTCTTCACTAGGGGAGAAATACCATACCACGTGCATTCATATTGGGGGATATATATTGAGGAAAAAATGACATAATATATTGACGGATATATAGGGAATAAATGGTTTTTGTATTAGTAGGTATACAAAATTGAGCTCAAACTTAAAGAAAAAATATACTAGGGTATAAAAAATGTTAATGAAAAAATGGATATCTACAATATGTGGTGAAAGTAGGGTTTTTAAATTGGGAATGTGTAATGGGTTCGTATTGTTAGCAGGTTAAATAATGTTATTTTTAGTGTTGTTTTACAATATATTGTCAAATTAGGGGTATTGATTAGCATGCCACGAACACACATGATATATAAGAGTTTCATTGAGTGAAGGCCCCATGTGAATTATTAAGTTATGGCCTTTGTAAGTTGTTTTCCAACTTAGCTTCTTGGGACCCTCCTTTCTTTCATCATCTTAGTTCTTTATGGATCATGGTTTTGTGTTTTATTTTTCTTTCCTCGAATTGTAATAAAAAAATTCCCTCTTTTTTTTGGTCCATTGAATGTAGCCACAAATATAATATCTAATATAGATACCATTAATTTATCCATTTATGAAAAAAAAAATGATAATGTTTCCTAAATAGAAATATATTTTCATTCAATACTATGTTCTTTATGCAATATTTTGTGTTATTTCTTTAGGAGGGTGGGACAAGTTAATATGAAAAACATAATATATGAGTGGTGGGCACAGTTAATATGAAAAAAATAATATTATATGAGGGTAAATGGATTTAATATCAAAACATAATATAATATTATTATGTTTTTTCATATTAACATGAAATTCCCTCTCTCTTCCCCCCGATACATATATGAGGGTGGGTGAAAATACTAGAGAAAACCTAATTATATTATGTTCTTCATAAGAATTCCCTCCATCTCAACCCTCCTATATGGGTAAGGGGAATATTAGAGAACTAATG
>APFE031688517.1:0-15807 GCA_000404065.3 Pinus taeda | reverse complement strand
AGTCAGTCCTTACAGCAACATTTCTTCAACTTGAACTATGATTTCGTGTTGTGGGCTTGCCTGCGACGGGTCGCTTTATATCGACATCAGCACATTATCTAGAGAGTTGACTTAGAAATCGTCAGTACCTTGGAGTCTGCATGCATCAATGGCAGGTTTCTCGCCTTCGACGTCAGTTTTCATCATTGAACTGCGATCGAAGGATTCCATGAAATGTTCGACATCGACTCATTCATTCACATCTCATGGATTGTGCTGGGTACTTTGAGAACCATTGACATTACTGGTGGTCTCTCTCACACTTGTTAACAGGGTAATGGCCTTTTAGACATTATATATGTCTAAGAACAGGAGGTCTCATCAAGAGTTGACCTCTTCACTTTGTTCTACCCTGGTGAATGGAATTTTGGTTATCTGGATACCATGCTAGCACATTGGTCTCTTTGAAGAAATATGTAAAATAATAATAATAATAAAATTCATAAGTTGAGGATACTGGCTCATTTTTGGGTTTAAGCGGCAACCTTGTCGAGGCTATATATGCTTGCTGGTAGCAGTGGCTCTGCCCATGGTGTTGGAGTAGTATTCTATATTGCCAATTTTATAGTATGATAATACTTCCTATTCAATTAATCCAAAAGGATAAACCACCAATGAATAACGTTTATACTTATAAAAACCAACATAACCTTTGAAAACCCATTGAATGAATCACTTCATCATTGTCCAATCAGTTGATGCCAGCAGTCATTATTGTTTCATGCCTTGTCAGATTTCGCTTTATAAATCACAAAATGTAAATCAATTCTCATAATGAATATCTACATGATTTATTCTTTTTACGATCATCTCTAACCACTCGTACGATTGTTAATTATTTTGCTCCACTCCACCTATCAGACTCCTTTGACAACTTCATGCCATATTAACGATTTCATGTGTACTTATTGTCTCATACTCTGAGGATGAGGATGCCATTTTCTTATTGGAAGGTGAAGGTTATGCGCTATGATGATTTAAAAAGATATAATTACCCAAGTCCACCATGACTTATTGATTTGACCAATTAATTAGTATTGCATTTATAAAAAATATTTTTTCTGATTGACCAATCATTATTATTGCATTTATATAAAAACTTTTTCTGCTCAAAACTCTTGCATTCGGCTTATTTGTTGTTGTTCAACACTAAAACTGTATAAGTAAGGTCATTTCATGTAGAGTAGTGAAAATTTTACAGGAGAACAACAAGCAGGGGAGCAACACCATTCGCAATGAGCCCACATTATTGCAATTAAAAGAAAAGGCTCGAGCAATTCTCGAATGTGCTGAGTGGATACAGTACCTGGTCAGATTGCAGGGATTTCACAACGATGTTGCATTAGAATTTTTGCAAAACTTACAAAATGGACACACAACTATATAAGGAAGAGTTATAGCAGTCTTTGAAGTGGTCATAGCTGAAGTCTCTAGACTTTCAACAAAAGGCATAAAATGGACTTAGAAGAATGTACAATTGCATGAAGTTGTTGAAGTATTCAAAGATTCGGGTGAAGAATTAATACGCAAGGGAAAGGGAATTCATGCTGCATATTTGAGGGAACCATGGCGAGAATTGGCAATAGTTGTTCAGAAATATAGCACTTTCAATGGCTGATAGGGCATGGTATGGTCTAGACACCTTAAGTTGTTAGCAATAATTAGGCAGAAGATTGTAGTTAATTTACCATTCTTCTTAAACTCTTTACTGCATGATTTTTCTAGTCGGGTCAGGAAATCTAAGAACACACATGCTATAATTAGCCATCATGGTCTAATTAAGCTCATCGCCACTCGAGAAATATCCCAACAACATTAACTTGGGACAATTTTGTAAACCCTATTGTATCCTCATTAGAAGAAAACCAACAAAATGCACAAGAAGGGGCAGTTTTTGACCAAAATGTAGAGAATATTGATGAACCGGATAATGAACAACAAAATTTAGAGGTAACAATCTCAGGGAGGGAATGAAAAAAGAAAACCTATGCTTTATCCTCTGTCCCTACAAAATGAAGACATTCTAAGAGGATAAGTTGACAACAAAATATTACAGAAATAGTTGAGGAAGTAGGACCATCTCATGCACCCCCTGCAAGTCCAAAAAATGTTTTTCCATAGGGTGATGAAGAAGAGGTGACCCAAGTTTTGGAAAGCTTGGGGATGTTCTTCGAAGAGGAAAGTCAATCTAGACACTCACAAGATTAGGACCACACCCCTAGTCAGTCTGCCTCTGTCGGTAGTTTTGGTCATACAAAAATTTTACCATCCTATAGAGATATGGAGGATTCACAGGAACAAGGGAGGAATTTCCTCTATAAATGGAAGTCTTCAGCCCGAAACTTATGTAGAAAGAAGCCCCGAACTGGAAGCTCAGTCAAGAGATATTGTTTTGTTGGAACATGATCCTAATAATGATATAACCCCTCTCGCCCAAAACAAATATTGTTGTTTCTTCTCCAATGAAACACCTCACTAAGAAGGCAAAGAAAGAAGATAGTGTGAGGATGAATCTATTGAGCAAAGAGAATAATAAATCAAAGAAAAAGATCAAACAATTGAGAAAATGGTTCAAATAAGCGAGAAAGGCTCACAGGAACAAAGTGGAATTGAAAACTATTGGTACTCAAAGTGAAAACCTCATTCAAACCACTTGAACGCAAACATAATACACCCTTGTAAATTCAATTGGAATTCAAACTGAAATGCATCATATTGAAATTACTAGAACTCAGATAGAAGAAATTTTCACCTGTTCAATGGAGACTCAGATGGATTTTTCTCTCTCTATGGATTTTATGGATGCTGCTGTGCAAACAGATTTTACAGAAAATTCTCAAATAAACAACTACATTTCACAAGGAACAATCGATAGAGTGGAAACATCTGTTCAGGCTGACTCAATGGTAACCTATCATAATGTTTCTCAAACTGAAGACACACCCCTGTATACTTCTTTGGTAAAGGATGCCACTATCCAAAAGTTGCAGAAAGAACTAGCAAAATCACATCATACTCTAGCACAATATCAAAGAGAAGTGGTACCCATGCAAACACATAAGGATTTATTGAACAAGTTGATGAGTTGATTCCAATAGAGGATGAGACTTATGCTAGTCTTAGAGCTGAGCAGAAAAAAATAAAAGAAGTACAGAGTCAACTTTAGAAAGCTATGGAACAGATTAAAACTATATACTCCATTTATTCAGATGCTTTGTCTTGTAGGTCACCTCCTACCAATTATGTGTTGTTTTTTGCTTGACAGGTATTTGTTGTTAAAGGTTAAGGCTATCAAGGTGGGTAAACCAGTCAAATTTAAATCAACCCGGGCCTTTATTCAATGTTGTCAGGAGCAGGATGAAAAGGTGAGGCATTTCCTCTATGAATTGTACTTACACAACTTTTTCCTGGAAGATGAAAGGGATGCTAATCCTAGTCCCTTCATCGGAGATGTTCAATTTCAAGCCTTCATTTCTTTTTCCTATAATAAGATTAAGTGGGATAAGGCATATAACATTTTCCAAAAAGGGGAGAATGAAAGAGATCTTTGGGTTAGTGGAGAACCTACAAAACCCTTACACCTTTTTATACAACATAAGCGATTTATGGAGCAACCGAAGGTTGTGGCCTCTTTAGGTCCTCTCCATAAAGACAATGTAAAATTAGGAGTACAATATTTCCAGGATATTAAACTTGCTGCAAAATAGAGGTGGATGTCTTCCACCAACAACATTAAAAACACAGAGCCATTTGGTTACAGAAATTTCAAAGTTGTTGTTCCTTGTTTGGTTAAATACAACAATCTTGTTTTATGCATGGGCCCTACATGGATAGGTTGTCATTATAGAAGCCTCATTTTTTGGTATCCGCCTGATGGGTATCATGTTGACTATGAATTAATAGAATGCCAATAGGGTCGAGCATTTGCAATGCTTAAAAAAAAAATTGGTTTTTGGTTATATTAAGAAGATACCTATCCTGCCTACTCCTTAACACAATTGCATGTTAATCATCTTCTTGCACGAGGACATGCAAAAAGGTAAGCAGGGGATTATGTTGGGTCACAGAAAAGGTATGTTTTTAGCCTTACATTACTTGATAAATCACTTATATGTATTTGTCTTCATTCTTGGAGAGGATTTGGAAGAAAAGATTGTGAAAGTTAGGTAAAATCAATCAATTAACAGATTGCATGTTTTTAGCATAAGAAGACTAGCTTCTTCTTGTTTTAATGCTCAGGAAATCAAAATTGGACAATTGTTGTTCAATCAATAGAATGTCAGCACCGAAATAGGATAGAAAATCATTTCTTGGCTATGTGGGCTAGCGAAAGATAGGAAAGAAGTGCTAATTCAGCAAACAGAAATCTTATTGTTTAGCCACAAAATCCCGAGGATCTCTTGATACTCAGGATTTAGTTTCATCCATTAGTTTTCCATTAGACTGCAGGATGTTGATCGATGAAAAGGATCGGGACTCTTCCCGTTATTGTACCTTTGCATTAAACAGAGCCTATTTTGGCATTACAATAATTATGTACTTTTTTTATTTCAATTAATGAGAAATACATAGATTCTCTCTTAATTATGTTATGAGCTTTACCAATAGTAACTTCTAGAGGCTTTGGGCCTGATCACTAGAAGATTCACTGCTCTTTTGTGTCATAATTATTTCCTTATTTTCTGCAAATATTTATTAATGTTCTTTTACAAAATCGAGTTACTCTTTACAATTTACATTTGCATTTTGAAATAGATCCTTAAACGCTATAACTTTAACATCTTGAATAGGTGAAACTGTGTCACCTCTGAATGATGTTAATTTAATGAATTTTGTAGATTAAGCTGAGTGTTACAATTGATTGATGTTCTTTCCAATTTATACTAAAGATTATAGTTACTTGTTGTTCTATTGCTGTAGTATTTCTTTCCGTATACTAGATTAGAAAGTAGCCCATTAGATATGGTTTCTTTTAGTGCACATGCTTGAAATTTATTTCCTTTGAAAATCAGTTATGATTGGATCTAGATTTATGGTTTGAGTATGTTTTGAGATTTATTCTTTGAATTGTCTTTAATTGAACTTCGATAATTAAGGATTTTTTAATACATTATTGCAATGATTTGATGAAGTGTCAAACTCATTTAGTTAAGTAACAACCTCTAATCTCTATTGCATATATAGTGCTGACATCCTTGAAATAAACAGAAGAATCAGAGGTTGATAATGTAATGTAGGAATTAAGATTGATTTAAATAGTAATATTAGTGCACCAACAAGACACTAGATGAAAATTTGGAGAGTATATTGAGATCCTTCATTATAATTTATAGAGATCTCAACGCAGTAATTTGTACAAGGAAATAGTTAAAACATTTTTTATCAGAGGAATGTAGGACAACTTCCTTGATATTTTAAATTTTCTAGGGATAGGAAATATATCCAAAGAACCTATTGGTGGGAAAAAATATCCCCCATCAACATGTAAGAGAGACCACCCAGTCGGGGCCAAAAATTAGACCCTTTTTCATTGACAATGGTAGTTTCGACTGGTTATGGCTCCAATTACCCTCTTACCTAAAACTACCTTAAAGTTAACCTAGCCTAATCTAAGTGCTAATCTAACCTATTTAACCTATATGATATTAATTTAAGGTAATAATGATCATTAGTCCTATATGGTACTATGTTAATTAGGTGTTAATACAACTCTGATTCTAATGTTATGTTAATATAAACCCTATTTTACGTTAGTATATCTTGAGTAAGCTTATGTTAATTATTACCTCAGATATATATATATATATATATATATATATATATATATATATCGTAAGAAAATATATCTACATTATATTAACAACAAAGAAATTACATACATTTACACACAACATTGCCTTCTCTGCATCTAAAAGAGGAAACCAGAGGTGAAAAGATAAGGGGTTCTACCAAAAGAAGCAGAAACTAGAGCCCCACGGTCTTATAGTTTGTAAAAAGAACTAATAGTTAGGAAAAATTATGCTTCTAAGAACTAGCATTACATAATTGTTCCATGAAGAGCCAAAATTGGTGCACATTAAGCCATAGGGATCCAGGATGCAGTCCTACCAACCTTCAAAAAGACCCCTTCATATTTCTACCTCCTCCATGGAAAAGACCTCCCTGTAAATGGACTTAGGAATTCCATGATAAAACATCGTGGAAATGGTAGCATCATCGAAGGTGGTGAGAAAGAGACCCCAACCTCTTCCTCTTCCACGACACTGATCCCTCCCCCTATCACAATTAATTATCAAAATCTTGCAGAATGGAGTCACAATGTCAAAGACGGGGAAAGCACTGAGGAGAGTGACAAGAGGTGAATAGAGTTGGGAGAATGGAATTTGCATGGTGATGAATGGTTTATTGCAGGGGCATTGGGGCATAGGAGCCTCGTCCATTGACAACTAGAGCTCAAGAAGAGGAGAAATGGGAACGATTTCCAGTTGGTGAGGGAGGCGAGCCAAGTGGGGGTTAATGTTTGTGGGCCTTGGGAAGAGTGCTAGAGGCCATTGGGTCACCTAGATACTAGGAGATTATTACCTAATATTATATAAACGTAATATAATATATAATACTAACATATTAAACTAACCATATAATAGTCTAACTAAATAACACTAAATCTGATAATAACATAGTAATACTATAATGAAAATGTATTACTAAACTATACCAATACATAATTATACTATAATGTAAATGTATTACTAAACTATACTGATGATTGGCCTCCAAATTAAACATAAATTAAGGTCCCTATGACCATCCTTTAACACATTAAACCTCTCTTTTTTCATTAGATGACGTATTTTTAACTTTAGTATGTTCATTAGGAAGGTTTAGAGATAATTTCATATTTGTGCCTAATATTATTTATTTTTGTAGAATATTGTGATAATATTGGAAAAATTATGAATATTTGAAGGAGGAGATATTATAGGGACTCTCTCCTTACTATAGGATTGACCAAGATTGGATAATAAATGAAAAAATTATTACACAAATTCTGGAGCCCCACTGATTGAGAAAATCTAGGAATGTGTTCCTTATCATTTAATGCAAATTCCTTATGTTGGGAACCAAATCCACTAATTGAGGGATTTTAGAGGGAAAATATTCCTCCTTGCAAGGAGAATTCTTGCTCATCACTTTTTATAAGTACCAATTCGAATTGGCCTCTAGGGGAAGGTACATCTTAGTCTTCTTGTGGAGAAAAATTGTTATTTAGTAGCTCCACTTTCATTTCTACCAGGGATGTACTTGGATTGATTCAGGTAATGAAGTTTGGTGTCATTTTTAGCTTCTAAATATTAGTTTAGTGCATAGGAATCTGATTTTCCTTGGGCTTGGTCAACCCAGGAGCTTCAAAGCCCTCTTGTACAATTTCTTTATTTCCTTTTAATCTTTTTTTACTTGCATCTCTTATTTCTTCATTTACTATTCCTGCTTCTTTTGCTACATGTTACATTGAATGACTGAACTGAGTTGTTTTGAATGTTATTTATATATTCACAATAATTATTCATTCTTATAACAACTTTTAAAAGTTATATTCATCACTGAGCTACTTGGATTGGTCTACTAGTTCACAAATCTAGAATTTCTGGAAATCCCTTGCAAAACAATAATGGTAATTTTATGCAATTTTTTAGAGCATGTTAATGAGATTCATTTGAGTTGATTTCATTTTTAGTAGGTCATAAAAAATTAAATTTAATAACAAAATTTACTCCATATTATTTCAATTGATTAGGTTAGGCATTTGGTAGGTTAACTAGCTCAGTAGTTCTTGAAATTTTGGTTTTTATAGTAATTTTCTGCTATTTTTTAGCATTTGTTAACAGGGGTATTTTGGTGTTATGACATTTGTAAAGGAGCCCTAATACATCCGACTTAATAAAAAAAAAAATTCCCATCTAATTTCAATTTGATTTACTTAGGCATTTAGAAAGTTATCTCTCTCTTGTAGCAAAAAATTGTCTCCTGTAGCACATCCTGTAGCAGTCTTGTAGCACGTGTAAACTTGACCAGATCTGCTCCAAAGTATCAGTTTTGTCCCTTAGGCTTGAATATTACCCCTATTCTCCAAAAACATGATTGAGTAAGACCAAAAACCCTCTTAAGCCTTGCCACTTCTCCATTGCAATTCACCTCGTAGATTGGATTAGTGGACAAATTCATGACTTGAAGAGCATAATTATGATTTTCATGATTACTTTATGAAGCACCTTGTGAACTCTATTGAAAAAATCTATATTTAATGTAGTGATTGAAGAATGATTTTATTTTTTTCATACATCTTAAGTTATAGTTTCCGTTTCCAGCATTGTTATTTATATTGTATAGACTAATCTTCCTTTTGATGTATCATTCACACTCTACAAATAGGTTAGTGTTTACATTTCTACAAATAGAATTAACATTTACATTCATGCAAAGTATGATGGCCTTTCCTTTCTACAAAAGTAACTAGGATTTATTCTCTGCAAAAGAAATTAGGTTTCCTTTCTAAAAATAGAGTAGCATTTCCATTTTTGTAATTAGTTTAGGATTAAATTTCATGGCATTCACTTCATTATTTTAGATCAACAAAAGAAGGACAAATTGCATGTTGCACATATAGTTCTGACACCTCTTAAGTTTCTATGAACCCTGGGTTGATAATTTAATTTGGTAGCCTTTGGAGTTGCAACATACTTGTTGCAATATTGGGGCTCATCAAAGACGAGAGGTAACAACCTACACATCACTTCAACATAATAAAGTGGGCTTGATCTTGTGAGGAGTCAAGTCACCTAGGATTGCATTACATGAATAATGAAGAAGAAAAATATGATTCCCCCAAAGAAACTAATTGTGCAAGTAGAAGAGGATGAGGGAGGAAGAAGAAGAATCACTATTTGAGCAGAGTAACAAATATACAAGAGATGATCTCAAAAGTTGAAGTAGGCTCATCCGTGTAGGGAGAAAAAACTAAGAACAAAGGATAAGGTAAAATTGATCTATAGAGGCAAGCATATCTTGAATCATCTGTGTTGGGTGCACATAATAGGGAGGTGGAGTCTTATGAAGCTTTGATCTCAGACAAGCCATAGAGTTTCCAGTCCATTTATATCAATATGGGAAGGATATCAGGGGTTTATAGAGGGACAAGATTATATATATGAACATGATTTAAAATCAAGTCTACAAGAATGACCACTTGACCAATATATCCTAGATTGAGGCAATGTTCTGAAAAAACCTATTGAGTATTTTGTTGCAGAGGGTGTTGTAAAATAATTAGGACCACCTAGATAATCTGAAGGGTTTGAGAAACTTGAACAAGTTGAATATCCTAAGCAATCCCCATCACCAAAAAGAGAGAAATCGCCTCTATTAAAGGAGCTACCTATAATAGTTGTACATAACCATCATTTTTTTAGGTAGAACCAAATGACAGGGAGCTTAGTTACCACCTTTGAGTTCCCCATTAGAAATACCTAGGGACATGACCTAATGATGAACATCCCTTTATCTACACTTCCTACTTTTCAGGGTACAATAATTACATGTCCAAATCCATTTCTCTTTGAATTTGATGTCCTCTACAGGAGATATGATTATACCATCGATGAAGATAAATTAAAATTATTCCCTCCTACGCTGAAGGGAGCAACACTAATATGGTTTATGGGACTCAGTGGGGCATCCATTACCTCTTGCAATGGGATGAAGTAGGCCTTTTTAGAAGTGTATCAGGATTATTATCATTATAGAGATCATAGGGAACATTTATTCAAAATGTAACATCCATAGTGACTAATAAGAGGAGGATAGGAGGGCACATCAACCACTGAGGGAGGGAGGGGGGTGGGCCACAACAACATAAGGAATGGGTGGGTAGGAGGAGCCAACCGAACTACAATGGGAGGGGGATGGAGTAGGGGAGGGGGAGGAGGAAATGTTGGTGGGAAATCGACACGGAGGACTTTGACAAGCAATTTGAGTGAGGAGTCTGTAGTGTCCTATCTAGGGTGCTAGACTAGGCTATATTTATTATCGACGAGGGTGCGTAGACTTAGAGGCGTGCGCCTAAAGTATATAGACATAAAGGATCTAATATTCCTAATTACAATGCTATTATTTGATTCAATATCAAACTAAATCACCCTATGTATCACTATCTACCAAGATTCAACAAATCAAAACCCTGTGTATCACTGCAATTAAAGATTTTAGTCTCCTTACAGAGACATCATACATAAAACCTCTGTTCAGCGACTACTCAACATTCACTAACATTCATTAACAGTCATGCAAGATGAAATCGTAAGCATAGAGTTCATGACACTGCTCTACAAGATAACAAGGGATCGAATCCCTTACAGGATATGATTCACGATCCAAGTGATAATCTATTCAAGCGCATTCATAAACATATAAGCAAGCGCATTCATAAACATATAAGCATAAGCATAAATCTATTTAATCACTGCGCATATCAATACTAAATACCCTAACTGTAATTGAAATAAAACAACAGTATGCCATGTACGCAGGGCTCGTCCGCGTTCCAGGTATACTGGGCTTGTTATCCAACGATTACCAAATCAAAACAACGCAATCGTGACTCTAATGCAAGTCTTTGGTATTAAAATCGAAACTCTATTCTTGAAACAACGATACTAATAACGATTATACAACCGGTTCAGAACTATATTTACATATGGTTTTTACATCCCTTGAAAACAGATGTACATTCATGAGTGGTTGTTGCTGCTTTTACCAAAACACGATTTTTGAAAATGTTTCTATCCTAGCTGATATATAAAAAAAAAGGAAACAAACTTAAATCGATTTGGACTGCGTGTTGTTGCTACTTTTGTTGCCAACATGCCATAGTTGACCTTCGTTAACCATGCATGTAGGAGGGTTGGTTCCGCTGCGGGATAGGTGCTCGTCCATGCATGGACATTTCACTTTTCATCCCTACCCTTCGCTCTAGCCTAGCTGTCATGCCACATGTCAAACAATAAACCAATTACAGGATGTTGGAACTTCCTATAGTCATTTTGCCAAAAATTCCTAATTCATTAACATAAAACCCTTAAACCAATTCCAATGCAATTTAATAACTATAAGACTAGTAATTAATCAATCTCCAAGGGATCGGAGAGATAAATGATGAAAAGAGGTAGGAAAATGTCATATTTTGGGAGGGAAAAAGGGGTCATGGAATGGTACCAACATCTCTCCCCGACTTAATGAATTAGCATGTCCGCATGCTAACCCCAAAGTGCTTCCTTTGAACTATGTCCCTGCCTGTACCTCTGCTGCCTTTAGTAATGTGTCCACATTCTTTTTCACCTGGGCATCTTTCTGGTCATGGAGCTCTTGCTTTAGTCTTTTTTATTTTTCCTTGAGGGTCTTCTTTTGATTGTGCCACTTGGTGGCCCACTTACAAATATCCGTTTGCTCAGCTTCTAGCTCATTGACTCGCTCCTTTAACTTTTCATTTTTATTTTGAATTTCTTTACTTTGCGCTCGAAGCATTTCATTTTCTTTCTTAATAACTTTCTCCAGAATACTAGCCTCCATGAGCTCTTCCTTTAATTTTTCAATTTGTTTCTCTAGTTTCTTCTGCTTCTTATTGGGAGGTGGTGACCCTTTTTCTTGTTTGTTATTACTTTCGACCTCTATATCAGCTCCTGGTCCTGGGGGTGAATGGCTTTCAACATCTATATCAGCTCCTGGCCCTGGTGGTGAATGGTCACTGCCTTGAATATCCATTTGCATAGGTGCATTGGATTCAGGCTGGTCTTCTTGCAACTGAGCTTTTGGTGTCCTTGTTCTCCTTGAGTAAGTGGTGAAGACTTTATCTTGTTCTGCCTTCTTAGCATCTTCCTTTCTCATTTGCCTAGTCCTTATGCTGCTCACAGGTGGAGATATCTTGTTTGATTTGGATGATGCTGGGATCTCCTCATCAATGTCCTTCATGAATCCCGAGTTTTCTTGCAATTCTTCTTTGTCTTCCTCATCTCTGATTTGGTTGGTAGCTAAGAACTCCTTCCACGTTTTCCCTCTTCTTGGCATTTCATGCTCAATAAGAATTTTGACTAAACCAAAGTGATATAAGCTCGTGTCTTCATTTCCCTTCTGCTTCTAGATGGTCTTTGACATCTTGGTTAGGCTCTGCAATAAAAAATATGGTAAACTGATGACACATTGCCTTTTCAAGTGTAGCAACAACTTGATATGGTATAGATAAACAATGTTGTAGCGGCCTTCACAGGTTACAAATTTTTGAAGTATGTAAACCATTTCATCCCAAGGATGCACCAACCAACTTTTTGGGATGCCTTTCTTCCAGTTAACCGATGAGACTCAGGACCTAGACATGAATTGGGTCCACGATTTCTCTTTGAATTGCTTGGTCTTAAAATACTTTTCCCCTTCTGGGCTGATCCCTATTGCTTGGGCGATGGTGTCTTCTGAAACCCTGAATGAAAAAAATTCCTATCAGGGCTTTCTCCCCATTAAATGTGAAGGCAAATTGCTTAGCAACCTCTTCGTTGCTTCCATGGAATTTCTCCAAAAAGGGAAAGCACTATATTTCTCTAAGAATCGAAATGCAGTCTTCATGGTATTGGGAACTATCGAACACGCTTGGCTCGACCCTATTTGTCATCTTGGTGGAGGGTCGAGCTCTTAACTTGCAAATTTAACAAGGAATTTTTGATTTATTACCTGATAGCGTCGCTCCCTTAGTATCCAATGTGATGCTGGGTCGACTGTTGTGTAACTTGGTGGGAGTCGAAACCAGATGGCACTCACTGCCTTCGGTCCTTACTGTGGAGGCCACGGGATTATGCGCCAACGTAAACAATCCTGAAAAATGAGAGTGAAATGACCAACTTCCTTTACCTCAGAGTGTGTTCATTTTTGAAAACAGGGGAATAATGATGTTGCTTGCACAAATGCTGTTCTAGGAGCGTTGGGAGCGTATATACCACACTGAGGTATGATGGAGTCCTCTGAATCACTTAGGTGCGTCGGGTGGTGAAATCATCATTCGGCCGCATGAAAAATAATGAATAGGCCTCCTATTTCTTACCTTTATATAATTTCTCTTTTAAAAAACAATCACCACGTGTCCTGTTGGTACTCAGCCAAATGGCGGTATGGATTTAGGAGGTTGGTATGGCTGTAGGATGCGTAGAACAAGGTTGAAATGAAGGGTTAATGGATTTTAGAAGTAGGAAATAGGTTGAAGTAGGGAAGAATTAGGGAGATAAGGGATGATGAAAAATGTGCCCTTGAAATCAATCATAATAGTCATAGTTATTAGAATTAACATTAAAAATTAATCCAAGAATTTAAATGTTAAGAACAAGGAGCGTATTATACTTTTGTGTGACTGTTGTTGCATTGGCATGCTGAGTAGAGCTAGCCTCTTGACTGTTGTTTGACTTTCTTTGATGTTCATAACAGGTCGCTTGAGGTAGATTTGAATGCAACAGGTCCCTCTGAAATACTGAAGATGTTCATGCAATTCTTTATGTGCATACAGGTACTGTTGAGCTTGGGTGTTTGATGGAGTCTTGGTGCTCAGCAACCTGCCCTTGTAGAAACTTGCTGAAGCTATGTTGAAGTAACCTTGAAATATTAATCTCTTAACAGGTCCCTTTTTGTATGTCTAAAAAGGTCCCATTACTGCTGATGCTGATAGCATGGTCTTCTTGGACAGAACAGGTCCCCCTGCATGATATTTATAACCAGGTCACTCTGAGATAAAACAATGACAAGACAACTTATTTATTGAAATCTGGAATGCTGGAACAAACTGCTTTGGAAATTTACAATGAGGAGATGAGAAATCTTTAAAAAATTACAATGGAGAGATAAAAGAACAAAATACTGATGCTTCTCTCCCCCACAAAAATTTTGACTTGTCCTCAAGTCATTATTCAGCTGAGAAATTAAACATTGAACAAAAGAAAGAGAATTCTTACCCGCCAACGAATTGGTTTTGAAGTAGGAATTTGGGGTTAGAGTGTGCCAGAGACTGGTTTTCACATCTAACCCATTTATTTTTTATTTTTATTTTTTTTTCTATGTTTTTTCTTCTTTTTTTTTTATTTATTTTTTCGAAATTGAAAGAAAATAAACTAAGGTAGGGATACTGCATTTGAGGGCTGCAGTATCTCAACCTCTCTTTGTTGAGATACTGTGTGGAGAAAATCTTGCTTGCTGGTGGGCTTAGTATATAGTTTCAGGCAATGACCATTGATAGTAAAGGAATGACCTTCTCCATCAATAGTTGTGAGCTTCCCTGAACCATTGTGATAAACCTGAACAATTTGGTAGGGGCCCATCCAATGGGTGGTAAACTTGGCTTTATGATCTCTGAACTTAGAGTAAAAAAGTAAAGCCCAGTCACCTTCCTTGAACTGCTTCTTCTTGATATGTGCATCATGCCACTGCTTCCTTTGTTTTTGCATGAGGATGCTGGTTTCCTCTGCTTGCTGCCTCATTTCATCCAGCTGGTTCAACTGCTGAATTCTTTCTTTTTGCGCTTGGTCCAAGTCAATTTGCAAATCTGCAGCCAGTTTAAAAGTATGTATTTGAAACTCAATAGGAAGCATTACCTCTTTGCCGTACACCAACTGGTATGGTGTGAATCCTGTAGTATCCTTCCATGTGATTCTGTAAGCCCAGAGTGCATCTTTGAGCTTCTCTTCCCAATTCTTCCTGTTCATTGCAACAATTTTAGTAATGATACCTTCCAATGTTTTGTTTGTGGATTCCACCTGCCCATTGGCCTATGGATGGTAAGGTGTGCTTCTCCTATGCTTGATTTGGTATTTGTCTGTGATGTCCTTTACCAACTTTGAGGTGAATTGGGTACCTTGATCAGTCACTATCTCCCTTGGTACTCCATACCTGACAAAAATCTCTTCAAAAAGGAAATTTACAATTGTGTGTTCGGTGGCTCTAACCAGTGCTTTTGCTTCAGCCCACTTTGTAACGTAATCAGTACATACTAAGATGTACTTCTTACCATTGGAGGTTGGGTTAATGGGTCCTATGAAGTCTAGAGCCCATTTTTCAAATGGCTCTAGGTGAACTTGGGGCTGAAGAGGCATCTCGTCTGTAGTTGTTGGCCTGCCCATTCTTTGACAGCTGTCACAACTCTTTACATCCTTCTTGGCATCCTTGAAAATGGATGGCCAGTAGTATCCAAGAGTAAGAACTTTGAATGTTGTCCGCTTAGCTGCAAAATTCCCACCACACGGTTCATCATGGCAAGATTTTAAAATATCAATTACCTCATCATTTCTTACACATCTTCTAATGATCATATCATAACCAGTGTAAAATAAATCGCCATTGAGCCATGAATATCTAGCACTTTGTTTGACTAGTCTCTTATTTTCCTTTGCAGTAAAGTGTGGAGGTGTCCTTCCTGTAGATAAATAATTGGCCAAATCAGCATACCAAGGATTTACTAGGGAAATTGCAAATAAATTTTCATCTGGAAAAGAATCTTCAACTGGAACAACCTCACCTTGATTTTGCAGTCTAGAAAGAAAATCTGCCACCTGGTTCTCTTTACCTGGTCTATCTAACACTGTGATGTTGAATTCTTGTAACAATAGTAACCATCTGGTAACTCTGCCACTAGTTATTGGTTTATTCATTAAATGTTTAATGGAAGAATGGTCAGTATGTACAAAGACTTCA
>APFE031688515.1:0-45746 GCA_000404065.3 Pinus taeda | reverse complement strand
TTGGAACCAAATAAGTTTGTATGGTATCAATGGCTTTGCTCTTTTAAACAATTTATCGCTTGGGCAATTTTTACAGAAGAATTGATAGCACATTATGAGGCTACAAAAAGCAACACTTTTTTTAGCCAATTGATAAGTCTCAAACAAAAGGGTTCAATAATGGAGCACATTGAGGAGTTCCAAAAATTGAACATAAGGGTACAAGATATTCCAGAGGAGCATAGGATTGGTGTGTTCATAGGGTCTTTAAAGGATAATATCCAACATGATGTTCACCTTTGGGAACTTGATTCATTAGAGAAGACATTCAGGTTAGCAAGAAAAATGGAAAGCAAAATTATGGCAACGAGGAAGCATACCACTCACATCTATAAAGACGGAAGTGTTGTTGCCGCTATTCTTCCACAACATATAAGGTTGACACCACAACAATTGGAAGAAAAAAGAGCAAAAGGGCTTTGTTACAGTTGTGATAGCAAATACACTAAAGGTCATAAGTGTGCTCAGAAGAAAGTATTCTACATAGATTGTAAAGATGAAGAAGAAAAGGAGAAAGAAAGGTCAAAAAAAGAGGATATACTCCAGGAATAAAGCCTAGATGAAGAACAAATGAATCTGACCATATCTTGTAATGCATTGGCGGGAATTACCACTCCTTAACCATCAAGATAGAAGGACAAATCAAGAATAAAAAGGTAATAGTGTTGATTGATTCAGGAAGTACTCACAATTTTATTCATTGTAAGGTAGCAAAAGAATTGAATTGCTTCTTATATCTAGCACCAGAGTGTCAAGTGATGGTTACAAATGGAGGAACAATAAATTGCTCTCGAAAGTGCCATAATATCGAGCTATCCATGGGAGAATATGTATTGACTATCCCAATGCTTTCGATTCCAATGGGAGGTTTTGATGTTGTATTAGGAGTCCAATGGCTACAACCCTGGGTGCAATAGCTTTTAATTTTCAAGAAATTTTCATGAAATTTTCTATGGAAGGAAAGGAAGTTGGATTAAGGGGTATTGCAGGGGAACCAGGAAAGATAATCATCTCTAATGGAAAAAGGAATGAAAAGGTGTAATTGCACAATTATGTCCACTAGATGTTTCCACATTGGAATCATCTATTTCTCCAGATCTCCAAATAGTCTTGGACAACCATTCCAAGGTATTTGAGACTCCCAAAGGTCTCCCACCTATTCGTGATCATGATCATTCTATTCATCTGATTCCAGGGAGTGTTCCTCCAAACATCAGGCCGTACAGATATCCCTATGCCCAAAAGAGTGAAATTGAACGTATGGTTGCAGAAATGCTAGAGGCTGGTATAATTCAACCAAGTCAAAGTTCTTTTTCTACTCCAGTAGTATTGGTGCACAAGAAGGATGGATCATGGCGCATGTGTCCGGATTATAGGGAGCTCAACAAGCTCACTATTAAAGATAAGTTTCCCATTCCTGTCATTGATGAATTACTGGATGAATTGCATGCATCAATTTACTTCACCAAGTTGGATCTTCATTCAGGATATCATCAAATCAGAATGAAGACTGAAGACATTCTGTAAACAACATTTAGAACTCATGAGGGTCATTATGAATTTTTGGTCATGCCTTTTGGCCTTACAAGTGCACCCTCAACATTTCAATGTTTGATGAATTCAATTTTCAAACCATTTCTTAGAAAATTTGTGTTAGTATTCTTTGATCACATACTAATCTACAACAAGTCTTGGAAGGATCATGTTGAACATGTTGACAGGGTGCTACAACTATTGGAGGAAAAACAATTATATGCAAAAAGATCCAAATGTTTCTTTGGAGTACAAGAGGTGGAATATCTGGGTCATATTGTATCTCATGAAGGAGTTAAGGTAGACCCTAGACAAATTAAAGCCATTAAGGAATGGAGAATCCCCACATCCATAAAGCATCTGCGAGGATTTCTGAGGTTGAAATGGTATTATCGCAAGTTTGTTAAGAATTATGGGAGAATAGTAGCACTTCTAACAACATTAATGAAGAAAGATGCATTTTCATGGACTCTAGAAGCAATAGAGGCCTTCGAACATCTTAAAGAGGCAATGTGCCAAGCACCTGTCTTAGCTACACCGAACTCCACAAAAACCTTTATTGTGGAATGTGATGCTTCAGGAAATGGAATTGGTGTTGTTTTAATGCAAGATGAAAGACCCATTTCTTTTGAAAGTTGTCCAATCAAGGGAAAGTTTTTACACAAAGCTATTTATGAGAAGGAAATGTTGGCAATACTCCATGCACTTTAGAAATGGCGACCCTACCTAATGGGAAGACACTTCAAGGTAAAAACAGATCATGATAGCCTTAAATATTTTTTAAACAAAGATTATCCTCTGAAGAGCAACAAAAGTGGGTCACAAAGATGTTGGGTTATGACTTTGAAATCATCTACAAAAAAGGGAAGCAAAATGTGGTGGCAGATGCACTCTCAAGAAGGATGAGGATGTGGAAGCATTGTTGTGCGCCATTTCTATTATCCAACCAGATTTGATAAATGAAGCAAGGGAGGAATGGAAGAATGATGAAGAAGTGTGGGCACTTATTCGAAAGTTACAACAAGATTCCAATACGTTGGGTACATTTAGCTGGAAAAATGATTCGTTATGGTACAAAGATCACTTATACCTCTGTAAGAATTCCGAGCTAAAACAAAATATTCTTATGGAATTGCACACTTCTCCCTTAGGAGGCCACTCAAGATTTTAACAAACTTACCACAGGGTTAAGAAGGAATTTTTTTGGGATGGCTTTAAATCAGATATTCAAAAGTCTGTGGCGGAATGTTTGGTTTGCCAAAAAAATAAAGTTGAAACAATTAAGACACCGGGTATATTACAACCTTTATCCATTTCAAGCCAACGTTGGGAGGAGGTTTCAATGGATTTTATCACAGGTTTACCCAAGTCTGAGGGAGAGAGTGTCATCATGTGGTAGTTGACAGACTTACCAAGTATGCACACTTTTGTGCATTATCACATCCATTTAAAGCCAGTACACTTTCTACTGCATTTATGGAAACAATTCAAAAGCTACATGGAAACCCAAAGATTATTGTAAGTGACAGAGATCCCAATTTCACTGGAAATTTTTGGACAGAATTATTTTCTTGTCTTGGTACTCAGTTAGCTCATAGCTCATCTTATCATCCTCAATCTGATGGGCAAACTGAGATAGTAACCAAATGTTTGGAAGGATATCTTCGTTGCTTTGTATCTGATAAACAAACACAATGGGTCAAATGGTTGCCTCTGGCTGAATGGTGGTATAACACTTCCTTCCATACAGCAACAAAAATGACCCCATTTATGGCACTTTATGGGTACCAACCACCATCCATCACATTTAAAGAGAAAATTCTAAAGTTCAAGCAGTGGAGATCACATCGAAATCAACACAAGTTCTCCAACTCTTAAAAGGAATAACCCGTATTTGGGCACAGAATAGAATGAAACAACAGGTAGATCAACATCACAGTGAAAGAAGTTTTGATTTAGATGATTGGGTATTCCTACGGCTACAACCATATAAGCAAAATGTCCCTCAAGCAAGCTAAGAAGGATAATAAATTATCACCAAAGTATTATGGTCCGTACAAGGTGTTGCAAAAGATTGGTACTATGGCATACAAATTGGAGCTTCCTGCAGCTTCTCGATTGCACCCAGTTTCCCATGTTTCATGTTTAAAGAAGGTTATAGGCGACAAGCTCCCAGTTCAAACAATTTTTCCAGAACTTGACGAGGAAGGAAAAATTATATTGGAACGAGAAGTAGTCACAGAAACAAGAACTCGACAGCTATGAAATCGATCAATTTCAGAGTATCTTATCAAGTGGAAGAACTTATCTGCTGAATATTCCACATGGGAGGATGAGAATTTTATACAGAAACATCGAGAACTACTCAAGTGTTGAGGAAAACACTTTTTTGAAGGGGCATGTTGGGTCCCTATAATACTAGTGATTACCCAATTACTATTGTAGTTGTACCCGTTTTTAATATTTTTGTGCCCCTATTATCCCCATATTGTTATTACTATGTCCCATAGAATCCCTCTATTGCTTTTTTTCTAGCTTTATATTATTATTGTTAGGTCGGTTGGGTTATATTGTGACTCCTTAGACTCCTATATATAGAAAGGAGGTTTTATCATATGAATCATCCAATAATTGTTCATTTATGTAATGTAAAGGAGGTTTCCCCCTCAAAGAGGATGAATTCGAAGGCATTGATCTATCTTTTCTATCTTTGCTTGAGCTAGTTTCATAACACACAACTATTTACTACCATGAAAGATATTCACACATGGTCTTATTCTATTTTCATATTGAAAATCTAACAATTATATTACAAGGTTACCTGTTCTGGTGTGCTAAGGACCAGCAGTTACACCTAGAGCAAGAGGGCTATCTAGTCCTTAGTGATGTGATCTTAGGTTGTCCTCAATTACAAATACAATCTATGCACCAACACCACCCATAGAAAAACAACAACTCTTGCATGCATAAGATACTCGACCTAGCTCATATGGATCCATAGATTCTTGACATTTCTTTGACTAAATATTGACATGAAATGCATATTACTATGACCCTCAAACTAGCATTACCTTAGTCAATATTACAAATGAAACTACTTCTGTTCTGGACCTAAATTCTAGTGCATGCCCTCCTCCGATTTTGTCAATATTTATTACAGACCTTGAGGCCTACTAACCACCACAATGTAGGGTATCAACCCTCTCTGTTATTTCATAATTTGATGCATCTTTCACACTAAGAGACCACTGAAATCACATGCCCAAATTCTGATGAGCAACCTATCTTAAGCTCGATCTGTCAAAAGAGAACCAACAATATGCCATCCTACTCCCTACATCAAACCCATTAAGGTATGTGGCATTCTTGTGAACCCTCACATGATGATCTTGCTCTTGGTGGATGACCATGGCCTCCCTTTAGTAGCCCTTACTTGGCCCTCTAACGTAGCCTACCTTAGGAATACATCTCTCCTGGCCTCCTTGATCAAATCAGATTTATCTCGCTTTATGTTCTTTACATCATCCTAAGGCCTCCTTAAGTACATTTTACTAGGCCTCTTAGGAACCCTCAAGAACTTATGGGTTTTATCTACTTAGACCTTAGGAAATATTAATTTTCATTTTTAATTTTCTTTTAGATTTTAAACCCCATCATGGGTCCAAAACCTGTTCACTTGGGTTCTTTTCCCACAAATACTTTTGCGACCAAAGGCACACAAACCCATTTCAATAGGCTTGTGGAGTACCTCCGACACTACACAATTCATCAACATAGTCTAGTTGTAGTAATTGTAACTTGATCAAGCTCTTCTAGTCTAGTGAGGACTTGGTTGGGTTCACAAGTTACAAATTAAGGGTAGTTGTGAGAACATGATAGCTAGGGAGGCTGAGGGCATGCCAAGGAATGAAAAGGTGTGCTAACACATTCTGGTCAATGTCAATGCATACTTACGAGTGTTAGGGAGTGATGGGGCATCACAAGAGAGAATTAGGCCAAAGTGCGTGCAAAGGAATGAATAAGAGTTTGTGCAAGGGAGTTTCAGTGAATTTAAGTGTGCCAAGGATGAAGTGTGTTAGGATAACTTTAGAATAAGATTTGAAGGAGGCAAGCTATAGTTGCAATAATATGATCGACATAGTAGTTTTATATAAAGGTAGACTTTGTGATGGGAATAACATTGTTTTTCCTTTAGCTATTATTTTTATACGAGATGTGGCACACTTTGGGTGCATCATCACGTTTTAAACTATTCTAGATAATTTCATATTGTACATTATTGTGTATATGTTTTGGGGCACTCGGATTGTGTCGACTTCTATCTTTGTTTCTTCTGCATCTTGTGGTTCTTGAAAACTTTTAGTTAATTTTTACTATTTATATGAACTAGACATACATGTGAAATATTTCCTATGTAAGCTATATTGCTTAGTCGTTTTATGGCTATGGCTAGATCTGATCCTTGTCCTGGTTATTAGTTAAGTGGGATAAGTTGATCTTGGACATGAGTCACCTTAGATGTGTTACAGGTAGTTCTTAGGTGAAAAATACACATTCTACTTACAGTAGGTGCAATTGGTCAAGCTGTTGTGCCGGAAGCAGGCCAATGTCACATAAAATGTAGTAGTGAAGGAGTTGATTGGGTTCCCAAGTCATGAAAACATGTAAGCCTAGATTTGAGGGTATGAGTTCCAAGGCATGCTAGGGAATTCTAAGGCATGCTAACATGTGCTATATAGTGCAAATGCATGTCAAACATGCTAAGATGTGCCAAGTGCTAAGGCATTCCAAGATGTGAAAGGTTGTGACAATGCGTGCCAGGGACTATCGAGGAAACAAAAGTGAGAAACAAGTTAAACTACAAGAAAATGAACAAATAAGAGAGTTAATAAGTCACCAATTTACCTTTTCCAAGAGGGGAATTCTAGGAATACCAATACTAAGTTCCAATAGGTGCCAAGTATTAGCTCATTCTATGTGCCAAATCTTCCTTTGTTCTTTCTCATCTACTTTCCAATAATTGATCTCAAATAAATTTAATAATAAACCATGCCAAAGGATACCAAGGCATCTCAACTCATGCTAATCATACTAATCCTTTCCAAGAGCCAACACGTGCTAAGTGTGAATGTGTGTCTCAGAGTGTTATGCATGTTATGAAGTGGCAGGGCATGTCGAAGAGTTTTAAGGCGTGCTAGAGAGTTCCAATGCATGCTGAGGAGTTTTAGTGAGCACTAGGAAGGAATAATGGAGCACTAGATCAAAATGAATGGAAGTGAATGAATATGAGGGTGTGTGAGGGAGTGTTAATGAGTGCTAGATGTCATGCCAAGGAGGGAGTGACAAGGTATGCTAAGCACTCGTAAGGCATTCTAGGGAATAAAAGGGCATGTCAAGAAGTGCCAAAGCATGCTAGGGAGTTCTAGGGTGTGCTAAAATGTGCCAAATAGTTCCAAGGCATGCCAAGATATTCGAGCTACTAAGGCATGCTAGGTTGCGCAGGGTTCCATGGTATGCCAATATGTGTTAAGGAGTGTTAAGGAAGAAAAGGGAGAACCAAGCAAAAATGCAAGGAAATGAACACATAAGTGGGTTGATAAGTCGAGACTTTATATTTTTGAAAAGGGGAATGATAGGCACAACAAAAATAGGTTCCAATACATGCCAAGTTCCAATGTGTGCCAATTTCTAATGTATGTCAATGCATGCCAAGGCGTTCTAGGGAATGCTAGGAACTACATGGCATAAAACATATGTTAAGAGTGTGCCATACTATGCTAGGGAATGCAAACATGTGCTTGGTTGTCCTTGTCATGGCAATATGTTCTAGGTACAAAGATGTTCCAAGACATGTGGTACCAAGGAATGTGATTTTGTGCCAAAACATGTTAAGGTGTATGAGGATTTTTGATGAGTGTTAGGTATCCCTCATTAATAAAATTCATAGAGATTTATTATGTTTTAGAAAATATAGTTCCTACACACACTAAACCTAATCGAGATGAATCATGTGTGGACTCAGAGGAAAACTATATTCTTATTACTTGAGGGAAATTATACACACTAATTACCTCTTAACAAATTGACTCACTCAAACCACTATGGCCTTGGGAAGATAATGAAAAAGACTCCACAACAATGGTCTTAAATCATTGTCTTTTGATAAAAAAATATAGTAAGAGAAACATAGCGTCATCAAAAACTCAATGGAATGATCAATGATGACGAACATATTTTTACCATCACCAAAAGAAACCAAAAAGAGCACTGGTGATGGTCAATAAAAGACCATTACTAGAAGTGTCACGAAAGACAGAATTAGTGATGAGCCTTTAATGTCCCTCACCAAAAGTTTCATTCAAAATGGATTTGGTGACAAACTTGAAAGTACCATCACTATATACACTTACACTAATGCTTTTTTAAGAACCGTCCCCATATGTGACATTGGTGACAAACCTTAAAGGTCCATCGCAAGCATGACTCTCACCAATGACCTTTTTTTTTGTAGTGATACACTCATTGTTCAGTGGTTCATCAAATAATATTGGGTCTTAGTGATTCGTTGAATAATATGCGCTCTCGATAGTTTGTTAAATATACATTTTCTCATCAAATAATCATAGACATCTATGGTACAACTCTAACAACCTCACATTGAGTCTGCCATAATCAATACAACTGTAACAGATCCATACGTTCCCACTTGCCCTCTTCTTGTTAAGTCTTTCCTACTTACACTATGAGTACTTCCCTCATATTTCTAAGGTTCCCTCTAGAGAAGGGAGATCAAAAGTTTCATTGAAAATGTATTTGGTGACAAACCTCAAAGGACCATCACTACATACACTTACGATAATTATTTTTTAAGGACTGTCACCATATGCGACATTTGTGAAAAAATTTAAAGGTACATCACAAGCACGACCTTGACCAATGACCTTTTTTGTTGTAGTGATAGACTCATTTTTTTGTGGTTCATCGAATAATATTGGGTCTCGGTTGTTAGTTGAATAATTTGCGGTCTCGATGGTTTGTTAAATATACTTTTCCTCATCGAATAATCATAGGCATATATGGTACAACTCTAACAACCTCACATGGGGTCTACCACACTTAATACAACTCTCACAGATTCATATGTTCCCAATTGCCCTCCTCTTGTTAAGCTTTTCCTACTTACACAAGGAGTAATTCCCCTAATATTTCTAAGGCCCCCTCTAAAAAAGGGAGACCAAGTAAAATTACCATTAAGAGTCTTTATGATTACATTGAATCTTTAGAAAGATGAAGAGAAGAAAGAGAAAACCGTTTTAAACTATAATTAACTATAATGCTTGACAATAACCAAAAATTGTAGAAAATAAAATAATCACACTCAAGACTGAACTCTAAGGAATGAAAAGAAGAATTTAGGAAATAGAACATAGTAAAAAAACAATGGTTTAAGTAATGACACTTTGAAAAGAGAGATTTAAAATATAAAAGAATAACTACATAATAAATCAACCCTAAGTAACACAGAAAATAAATTAGATATTAAGCTCATAAAATATGAAATTAATAAACTAACTATACTTGACCATGGGTGCCACAAAAGATCCTTACACCTTATAATTGTTGGTCTAGAAGGAAAAAACGATGAAGACACATTATAAATAGTTAAATAACAATTAAAAACAAAATCTCAATCTGATGATGAGAGAGGAAGTTATGATGATTTTCTAAGGTCACCTCTTTGAGATGGAATTGAGAAGCTTGCAAAAACCCTAAAATTAGGACACAATGTTCATGGAGATTTCGACTCAAATGGGTTTTAACTTCGGCTTTTGAAGCTTAGTAGAAAAAAAAAGTTATAGTGAAAATTCAAGGATGACCACTTTGAAGCGGCAAAACCTTAGAATGAAAAGCTTTGATACCAAATATTAAGCAACAAGCTCACAAAATAGAAGAATAGATAGATCAAATACTTCAAAATATGCCTCCTTGAGGGGGAAACCTCATTTACATTACACAAATGAACAATTTTTGGATGATACAAATGACAAGACCTCCTTTCTACATATAGGATTCTAAGGGGTCACAATATAATGAGAGTGGATATAACAATAATATTGTAAGGGCACAACAATAATAATAATGAGCTTCTATGGGCACAATAATTAAAATATGGGGACTAAGTGGGAACAACAATACAATAATGGGTTTGCACTAATACACAAGTAGTATAGGGACATAACATTGAAGAATAAAATTAAGATTATGATTTTTGAGGTCCAATATAGAGCATTGATCTTAGTGGAAGTTAATCATCATCATCATCATATTATAAATATTTAAATAACTTAATTTTGTATTTTGTAACCTAAAACTGGTCAAATTTCTTATAATAAAATTTAATAACACCAACATCACCAATCAAAAGTTAAAAATGCATTAAAAGTAGTATTAGTGAGGCTACATCATTGTCATGTCATAGAATAACACATGAATAAGGGAGGGAATTGAACTAGTGACCTAACATCAAGAAGTGCCTTAACAATGCACTCATCACAATTTGTCCAAGACCACATGGACTATTTAGTGTACATCTTAATTACTCACTAAAATTCCATTATATATGAATCTATACACTACACAAGTGAGGACAAGGGATTTCTAAAATACAAGAGTGACTATCAAACTTAATTTAAGAAGGCTTGTTATTTCAACTTAAGGTGGATGAGGATGTAGTGATATTTTTCATTTTGTTAATTAAGGGTCTAGATTAATTAGCAAGGGAATAAATTTTGATGAATTAAATGATAAATAAAATATAAAAATGAAAATATAAGCTACGTAAATGTAACTCTGGTAATAAAACTTCGACATACGTCCCATTACGGTTGAAGTCAGGGGCAACTCCCTATGAATCTGTTCAAAGGTTTCCCAAGGGAATTAAAATTTAGGGTTTTGGGTGGAAACCAAAACACAAGTTTCGTTTAAGTCTACCGACCAAGCTTACTGATCACGGTGTCTATCGTAGGAGACATGCTAAAATCAAGTGAGCTTGGACTAATGCTATCCCTCAAACCTAAAAGAACAAGCCATTCAAAAGAGAGAAAAATAAATTAACCGACACCAAAACAAAATTTTAATGACATAAAATTATTATTATTAAATTAGAAAACCAAATCTTTATTGTTTATCTTAATATAAGATTGAAATTTGTAATTTAATGTATAAGTAAATTATAATAAACACTGAGGATATTGACTTAAATTCAAAATGTAATTACAAATATAAGCTATGTATATCATTGTTGAAGTTGTGAGCTATTTTTTTGGTCTAGTAAAATATAAAAATGAAAATATAAGCTACGTAAATGTAACTCTGGTAATAAAACTTCGACATACGTCCCATTACGGTTGAAGTCAGGGGAAACTATTTTATAAAAATTGGTTATATGTGTTAAAAAAGAAGAAAATGTATAGCTTCTGCATTTGTGTCCCTAAACTATATTGCAGGTTCAAAACTACCCGTAGCTTCACAAGAATCTAAACTATAAAACCAGATCCCAGACACAAACTATAGAATGGGATCCCAAACAGTAGAGGATTGAAAAGATTGAGAAAAACACTTGAATGGTCATATGTTTTTATAAAACAAGAGTGAATAAAATTAAAAACATAAATATTAATCACTAAACTTATATATATATATTTGAAATTATATTTATCTAATTTTTAATATATTATAGTTATTAATCCTTCAAATAACATTAATTAAATTATACTAAATCTATAATTATATTATATTATATAAATAAAAAATTTTTAAATAAAAAATAAATGAACTAAAACATAAATATTAATGACTATAATATTTATATAGATATATATATATGATATACTTATATATTAATTATTATATATATATAATATATATATAATAAACATAATTAAAAATAAATGGTTCACCTATAAATTGAATAACATGAATTTTAATAAACATTAACAAATATATTTTACAAAAAGTTTTGATCACAATTTTTACTGTTTTAGAGAAGGTTTCATAAATTTAAATTCTTTATAGTTATGATAAGATTTCACATCTTATTAATTCTTGTATATGTGGCTATCAACAAATACCATTATAAATATACAATATATTTAATAAATATGAAAATTTAAATATATAAAAAAAATATCATTATTGATTTCCTAGAGTAAAACATCTATTAACATGCCTGGTTCATTTATAATAATTATAATTTATATATAGAAATAATCATATATAATAAAAACTTAAAATATAAAATGTAATTACAATCAGTCACATTTATCAAAGAAATCAGTGTTCCCACGTCTGAGATGAAAATTAAAATTAAAATGAAGTATACAAAATTGAGATTTATTGTGAGCTTCTCTTTCGTTTCCGTTGAGGTTTCATTGGAATTATGATAGTAAATGAAATTTAAATTTAAATTTATGGTTAGATTAAGATTGGCAAAACACAGTTTCATTTACATTGAAATTTTAAGAAATTTAGGTGAAAATTTTCATTGAGATTATTGAGGTAAATAAAATTTAAAAGATTGCATATGTTGCCCACTGTTTTTAGCTTTACATATTTTCTCTTATTCAGTTATATAATATTTTCCATGGTTAGAGTGTTTATTGTTTCCAGCTTTTCCAACAAAAAAATTTGTTGGAACTTTTCATAATTAAAATTTGACTTTAGCTATTCTAACAACACACAGGTTCATTTATCTGGAGATTTTTATTTTAAATATGAAAGAAATGAAATTGAAATTTAAAGTTTGTCTAGCAAACAAATCAAAACATTTACCTGGACATTTTCATTGGAAATATGAGAGTAAATGAAATCAAAATTTAAGGATGGTTTGACTTATGAAACTCTATCATTTTACATTTAAATAGAATTTAAGAAATTGTAAATGTTTCTAATTAAGTTGATTAGTGAAAACTAACACCATTTATGCATTTGTATAGATATATTTTATTATTTTAGATTTAAATTAAACTTTTGGAAGTTATACATGTTATTAAGTAAGTTAATTAATGAAAACTAACCACAATTATGTATTTGTATAGATATATTTGATTTTAAGGTTGTCTTTCTCAAAATAATTCTGTGATTTTAATATACCATAATATTTAAATTTTCTTTTTTAGATCCCATATTTTATTAATCAAGATTAAAAAGATGCAATAAAACAAAATGATTTTAAGTAAGGAAAAATGACATTTGGAATGAAACAAAACAAGGATAGTTAGTAAAAAGTTGCTAAAAAGGTTTAGTAAAACCTTTAAGTTAGTAATTAATTGTGATAAAGGTTTTTAAGTATTTTTGAAATTGTCATCAAAATAGTGGAGTGGTTAGTGAAACCTATTGAAGTGGTTAGAGCAAGAGTGGTTAAAAATAAATAATTATATTTCATAAAAAATCAATAGTATATATAAAAATAGAGTATAGTTAATATTTATCTAATGATGTAATTCATAAGAAAAAAGAAAAAATTTGTCAATTATAAACTATTGTTTTTTCAAAGACAAAAAGAATTGCATGAATTTAACCATATATTTGGAGAAGACTTATCCTAGAGGGACGATAGATTTTATTATTGATATATGAATAATAACAAATTTGTAATATAAAAGTTAAATTACCAAATTTTAATGATGCTTAATTTTAATGATGCTTAACTTAAATTTAAATTTTATAATTTTTGTCAATTAAATAATAAATAATAATTACATAAAATATATTTTTTTTGTCCACAAGATATAATTCTCACAACAAACTATAAAGATAAATAGAATGGAATGAGCAATTAAATAGCTATAATTATAATTAATTTAGGAGTTGTGTTTCAGTGTGAATTTTTTACTTTACTACTATGGTGAGAGGAAAGCAAGAAAATATGTCTACCAACGGCGGCCGCGTCAAGATGTTCGCGTCAAGATGTTGGCAGAGGAGTGGAAAGAGGCGTGGAAAGACGTTAAATGCGACACCTACGTTGCCACTCCACTCTCTCGAGTGGCTCGAATCGTAGTTTCCTTTGCTTATGAGGAAGCGAAAAGAAACGGAGGTATTCGAAGGTTCCAGCAGCAGGACTCGCGTCAGTGACAGTGTCTCATATTATTCCGTGACCGCTGGTATTCAGGATATGTTGCTGCAGGCTTATTGTGAGTTTTTCAATACAATTATTGAATAGTTTTGAAGTCTGAATAGTAGTTGTTTTTATGGGTGGCAGGTTGACTCAGATGTAGAGTCACTCCGGAAGAATGATAGATTATCGTTTTAAACTTGATTAATCTGATGTTTGTATGTTATTTTTGAATGTGCTGAGTATGATGTGGCTTGGCGTCACTCTCAGTTCTAAATGCAAAATAGTGAAGTAAGGAATTTTTATTTAGTTGGAGAAATCAAAGGACATTGTGAAGGTTTTTGCATGGCAATTGTGCATTTTAAAATTGTGATTTGGGTTTATTTTGGAAGTTTTTATATAGTAAAAGTATTACATTACCTAGTCTACTACCATAACAAGTTGTCATTGTGAATGGAAAATAGTGAGTAGTTGTAATTGTATGGAGATATTGGGATTTGGATTCATTTTGGAAGCTTTTATCTAATAAAAGTACTACATTACCCAACCCTCTTATCATAGCAAGTTGTAGATCTAAATTAGCTATAATTGTGAGTGGTAAATAGTGAGTTTGTGTTTTGGGACAATGGAGCTATTGGTGTACCTCCTTGCAAGCTTAGTTATAATAGACTTTTATTTTTGGTACTCATTTATGGCTCTTAAAGTTTACTGGAAACTAAATGAAATTAGTTGCCTAGCTCTCAATAGCTCAAATCCCTATTTCTACTTAGGATTTTATGAAAATTTCTGGTTATGAGCATTATGTAAAGAAATTTTACAAAATATTCTTGGTTAGTCGCAATTATGAAATCCTTGGTATAAATAATGGCTCAGTACATTCTCAAACACTCATTTTGACTATTAATCCATGTGTTCATGGGATTCTTGCTTGCCTTCACTCATTGTTTTTCTTTATGATCTTAAACCCCCTTTTTTCATGAAAAAGAAAACCTAAATATCACACCATTTACTATTAAGTTTTGTTATAGCTATGTTTCTAAACTTATGTTCAATTCCTATCAATTTTATAACAACTCTAATGACATCTCTCTAGAATTGAGAAAGACATATTCTCATATATTTACAATTGTTTCCTTTCCTCATCTTGATTCTATGTTAACACATTATTCATTATACTCCTTTCTCTCACTTCTCAAACTCAACTTACTCATCTATCTGGTTGTTCCTTCCAACACTTCATCACATGTTGGAACAACTCTAATGACATCTCTCTAGAATTGAGAAAGACATGTTCTCATATATTTACAATTGTTTCCTTTCCTCTGCTTGATTCTATTTTACCACATTATTCATTATACTCCTTTCTCTCACTTCTCAAACTCTACTTACTTACCCATCTCGTTGTTCCTTCCAACACTTCTTCACATGTTGGTCATGTTTATCTATTGTAAGGCTCTCTTTAATCCTCTCCTAGATGTTAGAGGAGAAAGTTCACTCTAGTGTGAGGTAAGACCAACCTTGATCAATCACTAATACTAACTTCCACCTCATTCATTGTTGATGCCTCTTGTATGTTGTGAAACTTTACACCAAATCTCTGTTGCTTGGGGAAATCTCTCCTCTAATAGTTTTCTCCACAACCCAACACCACTAGGCTCCTTTCTACTAACTATGAATTTTTGATGTTGTTCACTTTTGGTGAAGTTATTAAACCTTCCCCACTCTATTCCTTTCTAATATGGTCAGGTTCTCTACCTTCCCCTTTTTCCTTTCTTATTTAAGCTAGCCAAGACTTAGATATTATGCTTAGACTATTCATAAAAGTGTTTAGTATTTAGAACAACCTTCCCCTGTTGGATTCATCTTATTCTATTTTGTCTCAATATCCTTGTTGTGAAGGGGTGACATACCTCTAGATCTTGGTCTTTTGATCCTTAATGTAAGGTACATACCTTAGCAACTCCACGAATTTGTTGGTGTACTCTTCAGGTGTCATCTACCAAAGTTTGTGTTTATAGAACTCCTTCCCTCCAGTGTCATAATATTTTTCACACAAGTACTTCCCTTGAAAGTAATTTTCAAACAATCTCCATGCTACCTCTCTCTCTCCCCTTGATTCATTTTATATTCTTGAAATCCTCCCACCATATATCATCCTTTCCTTTTAGACTAAAAAAAACCACCTTCAAATTCTCTTGACATACAGATGTAGCTTGAAGTAATTTTTAGTTCCCAAAATCCAAGCCTATACATCTTATGCTTTCTATACATCTCCATCAAAGGTTGGGACTATTGCTTTCTTAAATTGTTATTGCATGTAAGTCTTTATCCCCCCTTCTTTGCACTGTCCAATGATTGGCTAAGACTACTTTATATTCTTTTTGGAGAGATGAGCAATTTTATTCCTCAGTTTGCATGTATTCTCCTATATCTTAATTAACTTCCCTCTCATTTCTTATCATCCAATTTACAATTTTGGATATCTCATGGGTTTTATTAGGCTTGTTCTTGTAGTGATGGATAACACCAACCTTATGTTGTCTTTTTCCTTGTAATTTTAATAGGATTTTCCACAATATAGCATTTACTTGCTTGTTCCATGAAAATCTTATCATTTTTTGCCTTTACAACTTCTTATCTAAGCTCTTACACTTCTAAGAGTTTTAATGAGTTTAGGAGTGTCTTTCTCTTTGATCTTTCCAACTTACTCCTCTTGAGACCTCACAAAGTCATGTTCATACAACTTTGTTCAAAGCTACTACTCATAGCAAGTTGTAATTGTGAATGAGGTGTAAATGTGAATATTAAATAGTGAGTTTGTGTGTTGAGACTATGGAGCTATAGTTGTAACTCCTTGTAGGCATGGTTACAATTGACTTGTTTTATTGGTACTCAATGATGGCTCTGGTTTGATCTTATTGTTGATTTCTAAGTGTTTTTTTGTAATATTCCTTAACATCATAAACACTTAGAATGTAATTCTAGCCAATGGTACCCCCAAAAACTCCCTAGACAAAAGGTTGTAATCCATATTTTTAATAAAAAAAAATCATTACTAAGTTATCCATATGTGTGAATATTTTTAGAATTTGTACTTATTTTATGAGAAATTGCTTTCCTTCAATGTCATATTTTTAGGGACTTTTTTATATGATATAATGTACATATGTACATGTTTTCTTTTTGTTGTTGCAAAACAATTTAAATGTTGCATTTCTATTGTGTCCTTTAATTCATTAGATTTTAGTTTATTTATTTTATTTGCTATAAATAATTTTTTAAATAGTAACACAACATGCCCCAACCACATTTATTTCTTTAATGAATAGTATTTTCAACAAAGTACTTAGATCAATTTGTAAAGATCTTCGTTGATGATATTATAATTTATTCAAAAACATTGGAAACATCAACAATTATTAAGAATAGTGCTAAATACACTTAGAGAGCATCATTTGTATGTAAAATTTAGTAAATGTGAGTTTTATCAAAATTAGATTCAGTTTTTGGTTCATGTAATATCTAAAGAAAGAATTGCAGTAGACCTTGAAAAGGTCAAATAAGTCCTTGATTGGTTAGTTACCAGGGACTTGGAAAATACTCAATCATTTATGGAAAACACATGTTATTATCATAGGTTCATAAATGGCTTTTATAAGTTGGCTTATCTAATAACATCCCAACAAAAGAACTAAGTTAAATTTATATGTACTCAAGAGAGTTTTGATTGACTAAAATATTTGCTAATTGTTGGTCCCATAATTAAAACTTTTGATCCCAATAAAGACTAAGTAGTGTGTACAAAATCTTATTTAGAGAGGCTAGGAGTGTTAATGCAAGACAATTATGTTATTCCCTATGAGTCTAGAAAATTGAAGGAGCATGAAAAGAACTATGTCCCTTGTGACTTAGAGTTAGATACATTAATTCATGCTTTCAAAAATGTGAAGGCATTATTTTTAGTTAAGAAATTCATGTTAATAACTAATAATATTAGTCTGATATATATTTTTAGTCAACAAAATTTAAATGTAAGACAAGAAAGGTGGATGCCATTCCTTAATGAATTTTATTTTGAGATAAAACATATAAAATGAAAGGAAAACAAAATATCAAATGCACTTAGTGGAAGTATGAATTATATTTGTAGAATTAATAGTAGTAGTATCAAAATGGATATCATTAAACATGTTAATGCAACAACCTAAGAATATCAAGAATATAGAGAGATATAAGAAAAAATTTGGAATGAAAATTCTCCAAAGGAGAATATACTATCCTCCAAATGGCTATGGTTTGCTCACATTTAAATGTAGACTTTATATTTCAAATGTGTAGAGGCTGAAGCAAGTGATTCTAGATGAGAATCATAAGAGGGCTTTTTCACTTACACAGGTTACCAAAATCTTATAACAACACTTACAAACAAATTTTATTGGCCAAGGATGAAGGCATATGTAGTAAGGTACTTTACTAAATGTTTTGAGTGTCAAAAAGCTAAGGTAAAACAACAACACCATGAGATACTATTAAATTAGTTGCCTATCCTTGAATGAAAATGTGATGTTATTTCCTTAGATTTGATAATAGGGTTACCTAGAACCATAAGGAAACATGAATCTATGGTGGTTGGGATTCATAAAATAAGTAAAGAAACCCATTTTATTGGTGTCCAAGTATGTTAAAGATGGAAATTTAGCTAAAGTATTCATGAGGGAAATATTCAAACTCTATGGAGTACTAAAAATAATCATTTCTCACAAAGATGCAAATCTCACATCAAATTTTTAGGAGGAAATTTTTAGAGGGTCACAAACTCAATTAAATTTTAGTATTTCCTCACATCCTCAAAGAGACGGATAGATTGAAAGAACTAATCAAATCCTTAGAGATATGATTTGTATTTATGCAAGGTACCTACCCACTAAATGGCACCATTGGTAAAGTTTACATATAATAAAAGTTATCAAGCATCTCTAAATATGATTTCTTTCAAATTAGTTTATGGATGGAAGGGATATATTCCCTTCAACTAGAGTCATCGAGAGTAAAGATTGTTTTTAGAAAGTGATCTCTTAAGAGAGAGGGAGTGAGTGGTTAAACTCTTAAAGCTAAATTTAAAAACAACCTATAACACCCCCATCCCACATCTTACTATGATTTAATTGGAACTCCTAAGATAGCTTAAGGAACTTGAACGGATGAAATGACACCATACACACATTTAGCATTAGCAATAGTACTCCTAGGAACTCTCCCAACCTCTCAAGTAACTAGACCTTGTATTTCAATGATTTTGTTTACCATTAAACCCCTTGAAGCTCCCTTGATATGGTAAATCATGTGCCTACGAGACTCTGGAAACTTGGAGAACATGGGTATGAATGCATCTAGGGAGTTTTGTGCCCATTTTTGTGTATGTGTCACTGATATTTGAGCCAATTTTTCAGAGAGCAGAGTTCACTACCCTAAACTCAATGACACATTTAGGAATGCAAGATAACAACAAAACAATGATATGAAGTCAATTACTTGAGGATTTAATTGACTTGACCCTAGTTGTCATGATAGGAATTTCGTCAAGCATGTCACAATTATGAAATCTAGAGGTTTAAAGAGCACAAATGGCATAGGGGTCTCATAATCATCTAAAAATCACTAACAAACATTTATGCCTCAACACATTAGCTATACTTTCATCCATTAGGCAATAGATACATTGTTCATTCATTTATAAGTTAAAACATAATGGGATCCATACATAGCCATTGCCATAATACATGTCCATAACCAAGATAATAACAACAAAAATACCAAGGAAACAACAACCATATAATCCACATATGAACCATTATAATACTCATGAATTAACAAGGAGAAATAACCTCATATTAATGATGCAAATGCTAACAAGGTTTGAGACTTCCACGAACCACCTCACCATAGACATGGGTGCACAAAATCTCTCTTCACCAAGTCACCCCGTTCCAATTCCAAGCATGCATGTGGGATATTATGAAATAAAAATGGATCAAAAACATCGAGGGCTTACAAAGGACAAACCACCTCAACCCATCAAATAGTGATTCCACCTCACGATCAAAAATCACAATACCATCATGAGATTGGTCTCTACCCAAGCCTTCTAGGGCTCGAGAGTGCTTGTTCCAACCCATGCTTCTAAAAATAGTAGCTCAACCCACAACTTACTCTCAGCTTCGAAAGTGTTTGTCCAACCAAGGCTTCTAGGACTAGTAACTCAACCCACAAAGGGGTTCGAGATCATTTCGACAAGCAAGGCTTACACGGCTAGTAACTCAACCCAACATGTTACAGCTCTTTGAGAGAATTTTTCCAACTAGGGATTTGAGGAACTAGTAACTCAACCCAAGCTAAAGGAAACATGAGAACCAACTCGAAAAATAAGGAAATGAGCCCACAAAACCATGGATATTTAGGAGATGGAAACAGAAAATCCACTGTCAATCGAAGGAATCGTCCATGACCATGACAAATAATGACCTATAAACCACATGCATATGCCATGCATGCCAAAACTAGTGAGGAAAAGATACATAAAAATGAGTACATGCAAGAAAAATTCATTGTTGCTACTCATGGCGATGGAATCTTATGCTTTCCTACTCTTTGTTTGCCTTCTTGCACCAAAACTCCAAGTATGCCACACACCTATAAGAGTTCTCCAAGAAAACTCTAAGTGTCCAAGAGTATGAGAAGAGAAAATAGAGAGAGAGAGCTCGAAAATTTAACTAACAAAAGTTTGTCAATTGATCCTCAAAACCCCTTTTATTAATGAGGCCTCTATTTTCTTCATTTTCCATTATTTTCATTCATTTTCCTCCTCACATGCAACATGTGACCTTTCACCTCCCTGTTCTCCTAATTTCCACTACCTTTTATAAATAAATGTGCCAAAATTCCACTTTTCCTTCCCAAAGCATTTGCCATTACCTTTGCCAATTTCCTTAGCCATTAATTAATTAGCACTCCTCCCCATCACAATGCTTTTTCCCAACATTAAACTTGGAATAAGTCTTCCATCAACCATGATTATTTTTCCTTTATTAACTTTTATTAAATGGAATTTTCATGAGGGTTGTTACAAAACCCTCCTCCTTGGGGGAACACTGCCCTCGGTGTTCAACAACACCTACAACCAACAAGGCTATTGTAAGAAAAACATACTACCGATGGATCTTTAGAACTTAGCTTGTTGCAGTATTTATAATGATCGTTGTGCTAAGAACCAAACGAACATGACAACATAATAAGTATAACTTGATAATGACATGACACCCATACAACTTATTAGATCTATATAACATAGCTTATGGTGGTATTTACATCCATATACATAGGTGCATATACCGACCATCATGAAAGCATGTACCAAAAACATATACCAAAGATATATAGCTCAACTAGCAAATAAGGAATGATACATAACCTACATCTCATCTCACATCTCCCATGTAGCTTCATGAGGCCCAAAGTGCTTCTATTGGACTTTAAATGGATGCTAATAATATCATAACAAATTTGATACCCACTAAATTTTTTAAATGTTGCGCTTTATTAATGGGAATTATTGTGTGTCTTAAGTGAGACCTTCTTGCCCCTATAATATGGAATACATTAGGACATTTGCCACCAACACAACAAATTTAGAAACATTTCATTAAGCTTGAGTCTATCATAGAGCCAACATACAAAAATGGGATATAATTGTCTAAAATCTTTGAAATATAGTAGATGAGTTAAATTAGGGTTTAATGAGTGAGGGGCTAGGGTTTAACTTACAAAATGCCTTCAAGTGACTTGAATTCTTTTAACCCTCACCCTAAATTTTCCCTAAGATTATTTAGGGATGCTAAATATTATTGGAAATGGGTTGGTAAAGGTAGAAGGTGGAATTAGGAAGAGGTGCTTGAGGAAAAAAGCTTATTTTATTGGTTCTTGGGAAAAATGGAAAAGAAATGTTACTTTTAGGAATTTTTTGGCTATGTTAATGTACAATTCCTACCTCACAAGACATGAATTTGTGAGTAAGTCATGATAGTAATTTAAGTAGTTAAATACTACTAAATTAATTCCTTAGTGTATAGAGGAGGATATGGTATACTTAGCCATAGTAGGGTACTAAGCTCTCAATACTAATCTTGACATTTCATTTTGGGATGGAGGTGGTGTTGCAAGCAAAAGACCTTACAATTATAGAAGGACTAGACCAATTTTGATATTAGAAAATTAATAACATTGTTGGGTAGAGTATATTTCTTGAGTGCATCTTGAAGGAGTTTATAACATATGTTCTAATTGAGATAAATCCTTTCTTGGATGGCAATGCATATTTGAAGGTGTCCATGATAGGAATGAAAATAAAACCTTTCGTGTGATTTCCCCCCAAAATATATCATTCATACAACACAAATTTTAATCTTCCCTAGTTCTACATTGATCATTATATTAGGAGATTGTGGTGGAAACTAGAGCCATCCTAACAATAGTTGGAAAATGAATACACTACCAATTTTCCTCTATGGCACAAAGGGATGTTAAAATGTATGGTTCTATGATTTTGTGTAGCTTGATAAGACAAGTTGTGTGACAAAAAATAAGCTAGAAAATACTACTCGTTTCTACTAATATCATCTATCTTTTTCTAGAGAATACCCATAACCATTTCACCTTCATTATTTCAAGCATACGAAATATTATTTTTACTTCTTAGATGATTACCAAATAAAATCAATTTTATCATACAAATGCCCTCAAAATAACCATTGAAAGAGTCCAAGCACCATCTTACAATTTTTGTTATAGCTAGAGCAAATTTTTCAATAAGAGACCCACAAGGACCTAAATATTCAATTACTATTGCATCCCAAACCTATAAATTAGAGGAAATAAATGACCACTTGTTATGTAAATATGAAATTTTCTTTAATTTTTTTTTAAAAGTAAATGCATTTCCTCCATGCTAAAACAAATATTCTTTCCAACATAATAAATTTTATTTAGTCTAAGTTTTCATGATCGATGTCAAGCCAATGAATGGTTGCACTTCAATATGTCGATAAGTGTAGAGATCATTTCATGAATATATTATAGATTTTTCATGGAATTTTTTTAAGCTCTATCAATTTTCTTTTCTAGAATTACATATTAGTGCTTATGTCAACTCCATCAAGTTGAAAATAGAAATGTCAAGAGGTTATTTTGTGGTTCGAATAGCGAGCTAGGGAGAGCAATTTGAGACAAAGTGAGACTTTGGGCTCAACACAATAATGTTTTGACAATGAATTGGTTGGGTTCCTAAGTCATATATAAAACAAGGCTATCTATGAGGGTATGATAACTAGGGAGTACACACATGTGCTAGGGAATGTTACGTAGTACAAACACATGCTAGATAGTTCAAAGTAGGGAACATTTTACGGGTGAAATTTTGCAAATCAACTTTTTTTTGCACATTTCCTCAAAAACAATATTCACCAATTTCATTAGAAAATTGCCTACTTTTTACATATATCTGATTAAATGAATGATATTCACCAAAAATTACCAATTTTAATAGTAAATTAAATATTTTTATTGAATATTTGGCTACATTCTATACATATGAGCTTTCAAACCAAAATAGTTGCCTACAATACATAATATAGGAAAATATTTAAAATCGTTAAAAAATACCCTCGTTTAAAGGCATGTTAGGCTTGCTTAGACATTCCAACTACTAAGGTGTGCCAAGATGTCTCAATTTCCAAGAAGTGTTAGGGAGTGCTATGGAAAGACAAGGGAGCACTAGGTCAAAATGCATGGAAATGAATGAATAAGAGTGTGTGATAGGGAGTGTCAATGAGTTCGAATTATGATAAGGAGGAAGTGATGAGGTATGCTAGGAAGTTCTAAGGTATGCTAGAGGCCAAGACAGCATGTCAATATGTCTTAGGTTCTAGGATGTGCCAACCAATGTCACAGAGTGCTAGGGAAATACAAGGGAGCACTAGGTCGAGGCATATTAGAGTTCAACATCATGTGAGGGAGTGCTAGGTTGTGCTAGGAGGTGCTAAAGCCTACCAAGGAAGGAAGATGATTCTAACACATGCCACATAATGCCAAGGGATTGTTAAGCATGCCATGTGCTATCACATGTCATCATGTAAAATATGTTTCTTAGTTTTTTTATGACCATAATTAGACATGAGCCTTGTCTTTGTAACTTGTTAAGTGGGATAAGTTGTGGTTAGAAATGAGTAGTCTAAGATGAGTTATAGGGAGTTCTTAGGTGAGAAAGGCATAGTCTAGTTGTAGTAACCATAACTTGGTTAAGTTTTTGTAGTTGAGGTAGGCCTTGATTGGGTTACTAAGTCCCAAAAGAAGTAAGGGTGGTTGTGAGGGCATGATAGCTAAGGAGTGTCATGGTTTTCCAAGGAATGAAAAGGTGTGATAACATATTCCAGACAATGTCAATGCATGCCAAGGAGTGTTAAGTAGTTCCAAGGTATCACAAGGGAGAACTAGATCAAAATGCATGGGAGTGGACAAATAAGAGTGTGCACAAGGGAATGTCAGTGAATTCTAAGTGTCCCAAGGATAAAGTGTGTTAGGAGAAGTTTTGGAATAAGACTCATAGGAGGTAAGCCTACAATTGTGATAAAGGGGTGAACAAAGTAGTTTCAGGAAAATGGAGACTTTGGGCTGGGCACAACACTATTTTTCCAATGACTTGGTTGGGTTTCCGAGTTGTAAAAAAAAGAAAGTCTATCTACGAGGGCATGACAAATAGATAGTGCTAAGGTCTTCGAGGGAATGGCAAAAAGTTCAAACTCATTTATATAGTTTAAAAATGTGTTATGCATGCCAAGACATGCCAAGATGTGAAAGGAGTTAAGGTGTGGTGCCAACACATAGTAGGGAGCGTTAGGGAGTTCCAAGGAAAAACAAGGGATCACTAGTTTTAAATGCATAGAAATGAATGAATAAGAGTGTTTGATAGGGAGTGTTAACAAGCTCTAGGTGTGTTAAGTTGGGAGTTGCAAGGAATGCTAGGCAGTGTCATGGCTTGCTAGAGTGGTAAGGAAATGTGCCTAGAGATGCCAAGTGCTATGGTATGCCAATGTGTGCTAAGGAGTGTTAGGGAGTGCCAAGGAAACACAAGGGAGCACTAGGTAAAAATGCATGGAAATGAATGAATAAGAGTATGACATGAAGTGTGCGCGAGTTCTAGGTGTGTTGAGGAGGGAGTGAAAAGGTATGTTAGGCAGTGCTAAGGCATGCTAGATTGTTAAGGAAACATGAAAGCAAGCTGTGTGAGGAGCCAATGTGTGTCATCACGTGCTGGGATGTGTTAGCCATGAGTGCCAAGGAAACACAAGGGAGCACTAATTGAAAATGCATGGAAATGAATGAATAAGATTTTATGAAAGGAAGTGTTAGTGAGTTCTAGCTATGCTAAGGAGTGAGTGAATGGTTATGCTAGGTAGTGCTAAGGAATTCTAGAGGTGAGGGTGGCATGCCAAGGTGTGCTAGGTTCTAGGGTCACCAACACGTGCGAGGGAGTGCTAGGGAAACATAATGGAGCACTAGGTCAAAATGCATGGAAATGAACAAATAAGAATGTGAGATAGGGAGTTTTAGTGAGTTCTAAGTGTGCTAAGGATAGAGTCACAAGCTATGTTAGGTAGTTCTATGGAATGGTAGAGTGCGACAGTGACATGCCAATATGTACGAGGTGCCATGGTGTGCCAATGTGTGCTAGGGAGTGTTAGAGAGTGTCACAAAAAATCAAGGGAGCACAAGCTCAAAATGAATGGAAATGAATGAATAAGAGTGTGTGATAGGGAGTGTTAGTGACTTCTAGGTGTGTTAAGGAGCGAGTGACAAGGTTATATGCTAGGCAGTGATAGGGAATTCTAGAGTGTTGAGTCATGTCAAGGCGTGCTAGTGTTTTCTAGGGAGTTTCAAAGCATGCCAAGGAATGCAGGGCATGCTATGTACATGTGCCACATAGTGCCGAAGGATTCTAAGAGGTGTTAGATGCTATGGCATGCTAAGATGTAAACTGTGTTGCTTAGTTGTTTTATGTCCATGGTTGGATGTGAGCCTCATCTTGGTAACTTTTTAAGTGGGATGATTTGAGATGAAAATGAGTGGATAAGTGTTTGTGACACAAAGTGTTAGTGACTTCCATGTGTGATGAGGAGGGAGGGATAAGGTATGCTAGCAGTACTAGGGCATGTTAGAGGCTAAAGAAACTTGCCAAGATGTGCTAGGTGCTAGGGTGTGCCAATGCTTTATAGGGAGTGTTATGGAGTGTCACAAAAACATAAGGGAGCGTTATTTTCAAATGCATGGAAATGAATGAATAAGAGGTGTGACAGGGAGTGTTAATGGGTTATATGTTTACTAAGGAGGGAGTGACAAGGTATTCTAGGTAGTGCCAAGGCATGCTAGAGTCATAGAGAAGCATGCCAAGATGTACCAAATTCCATGGTGTTCCAATGCATGTTAAAAAAATTTAGTGACTGTTAGGGAAACTCAAGGGAGAACTCGGTCAAAATGGATGGAAATGAATGAATAAGAGTGTGTGATCAGGAGTGTCAATGATTTCTAGGTGTGCTAAGGAGGGAGTGACCTGGTATGCTAGGTAGTGCTAAGGCATGCTAGAGTGTGATGGTAGCCCACAACCAAGATGTGAGAAGTGCCAACGTGTGCCAACACATGCTAGGAATTGTTAGGGACTCTAAATGAAACAAAACGGAGAAATAGGTCAAATTAATGCATGGAAATGAATAAATAAGAGTTTGTGACATGAAGTGTCACTGAGTTCCAGGTGTGCTAAGGAGGGGGTGCCAAAGCATGCTAGAGGTGAGGGATACATTCCAAGACGTGTCATGTTCCAGGGTGCGCCAATGCATGACAGGGAGTGTTTGGGAGTGTAGGGGAAACATAACATAGCATTAATTTCAAATGCATGGAAATTAATGAATACAAGTGTGTGACAAGGAGTGTTAGTGAGTTCTAGGTGTGGTAAGAAGGTAGTGACAATGTATGCTAGGTAGCGCTAAGTAATGCTAAAGTGTCACGGAGACATGCAAAGATGTACCAACTGTCAAGGTTTGTCAATGCGTGTTAGGGAGTGTTAGAGAGAACAATGGAAACACAAGGGAGAACTAGTTTAAAATGCATGGAAATGAACAAATAAGAGTGCGTGATATAGAGTTTTGGTGTGATATAGAGTGATAAATAGGGATTAACATTACTCCATATCCTCTTCTGGAATTGTTGTGGCTTTCCGTGGTGTAAAGGTCCTATGCTAACTTGGATCCTGAGTGATATTGATCTTATTCTTTTTGTTGAGACTTTGGAAAATGATGAATCTAGTGTCCGTGAACTTGATGGATTAACTCTTTGGTCAACTTTGAATAAGAAATCCTACCAGAGGGGTTTTGGTGGTATAGTCTATTATATAAGAAACATATGTTCCTCTCACATCTAACTTCATAAAATCAACCCCTTCAATGAGTACATTTGGACCAAGATCTTTGATTTTAACACTAATAGGATATTTCTTACAATCTACAGTTTGAATTCTATCAACTCTACATCCTATAACAAAAATAACTTGGATAATAATTTCCCTTTCAATAACTTGGAAAAATATATCTAAAACCTAATTAATGAAGGTAATATCCCTTTTCTTGAGGACTTTAATGCTAGAACTACTACTAACAAGTGCCCTCTCTCCAATTACATGATGTGTTTCCATGGTCTGGGTAGCAACATCATGGATTATGCGATTTATGATACCGATGTCCTCAACTATATTGCAAAATTTAAGCTACTTAACGGGTATGATACTGAATCTGACCACACACCTTTGTCTTTATCGCTCAATCTTGTTATGCGTACCACCCACATGCAGAAGATCAGTGAAAGAAAATGACACATTTTCTTCAATAAGAATAGTGTCGACCTTATCTTAAGTGAGTTAGAAAGGGATTTAGGTTCCCTAACTTGTAATAATAACATTGATCAAATTTATCACCATTTTACTACTACCCTTTCAACTAGCATTAGAAAGTTCCCTAATGATACTTCGTACAAGAAAAATGATAGAACTTCCAACCCTTGGTATCAAAAATATTGTAAAATTGTCACGAAAGTGATTAGAGACGCTCTTAATGAAATAATTAGGCTCCAAAATATAAGTATATAAAAAGTTATCATCAAGAGGAAGAATAAGTAATATATCAATAAGAGACAAGAGCATATTCTCAGCCTTTCTAAAGTTGCACACAAAACATTTTGGTGGAATGTTCATAAAACTAAAGATAATCATTCTATCCCCTTAGAAAATTGGGACAACTATCTTAAGAAGTTATATGATTTTAAGGACAACATGGGCACCATCTTAAACACTCCTATCAAGGAAGATATATTTTCTCTAGAAGATGTTGAGTCTAGGATTAATAAGCTTTCTAATGTGAAAGATAAAGATATTGAAGGATAAGAAGATGATATCCTTAAAATGGGAAGATCTATCCTCATTCCTCCTCTCCATAAGCTTCTCAATTTGGTGATTAAGCATGGCTTCCATAATATTTGGGTGTAAAACTTTATTGTGCCTAAATTTAAAAATGGGGAAAAAATATTCCCTCTAACTACAAGACCATTATGATTAGCCACATCCTAGCCAATCTATATGGGCTCATTCTGGAAAAGACTCTTAGCCTTTGGCTTGAAAACCATGGTAAAAGAGCTAAATAGGAAACTAGTTTTAGGATACATCACTCGACTATCGACCACACTATCACTCTGAGGATCATTGCAGAGGAATATCACAATAGTAAAGCTGATCTCTTCTATTGACTTGTGGACTTTAGAAAATATTTTGACATTGTTGCTCAAGATAAGCTCTCGAAGTGACTTGAAGAGATCATGGCTCTTCCTAAACTAAGGATTGAAATGATCCACCTCCATTAGACTATCATTGCCAAGATTAAGACCAATGAAGGGTGGTCTAAAAATATCAAATGCAATATCAGGGTTAAGCAAGGGTTTCCCCTACCGCTACCCCTTTTGGCATTTACATCAATAAGCTAGAGGAGTGTCTGGAAAATGTAGGTTGCAAGGGCAACATCCTTGCTGGTATAATCATTACTCTTCTCCATGATGTTGATGATATCAATCTTCTTGAAAAAATCCATGATTAACTAGACAAGTAGCTAAAGACACTTCATGTCTAATGCTCCAATATGGGTATGGTATTCAATACTAATAAGACTAAATTCATGATCACCAAATCCAAAAAGATCACCCATGGTAGTTTCGTCTATGATAAACATAACTAAGAGCAGGTTTCTTCTTATAAATATTTCGGTATTGACATGCGTCATTAGCTCAACTGGAATTATAACATTGAGAAAAGGATTATCAGAGGCAGGATAGCTTATTATGAGCTTGAAACCAATTATAAGTTTGTCGATATTTTCATTTGGAGTAAACAATGTTCCTCTTTGAGACTCTCATCACCTCTATTCTCTTATACAGATGTGTAGTTTAGGGTTACAATATATCCAAAGAGTCGCGTAGAAAGATTGAGATGAATCAAAAGAAATTCATAACATACAACCTCAAGGTCAAGTGAAATACCCCCTAACCTATCCTATTGATCGAATCTGGCCTTTCCCCCATTGAAAGTACAACTATGTTTAGATATATGATGTTTAAGAAGAAGCTTTACAACATGGAATCTAAGAGGCTCCCAAAGGTTGCTTCTAATTTTAGTCAAAACCCCCACCTTCACCTTAAGCATGGGTGACATAAGGATGCCTGGTCTTGGCTCGACCTTTGGGGGATTAAGGAGGAGATCATCATGGGAAGCAAGGATAATGTCAAATATATTGTTACCTCCAATTTTAAAGACAAGTTGTCAAATGATAAGGAGGTGGAAGTTAAAAGGAATCTAAGATACTATAAGGAGGTGATCAACCCCACACTCGATAACCATATTTATCTCTTTGTGTTGACTAGAACTAAGAAGAAAATAAACATCGCTAGGATACAAAGTAATTCTCATGAGATTCGAAGTGAAACTAGGCAATGGGCTACTCCCCAGATTCCATTAGACGATAGAATCTATCAGATTTGTGATATTGAGAAGGTGGAAGATGAAAACACTTCCTTCTTCTTGACTCTTACTCACATCTGCTCTAAATTCCTTAACATATGACACGTTTCCAATCTTATTGAATTATTAAGGAAACCCAACTATAGCAATCTTGGAGCCCTTGTTTCCCTTATTTGTTATCATAGAAACAATATTTTGAATGTTATGAAACCAACTCACAAAATATAAGAAGAGTTAGATCAACGACTTTAAAATAAGCCTCTTTGAGGGGGAAACCTCCTTTACATTACACAAATGAACAATTCTTGGATGATTTAAAAGAGAATACCTCCTTTGTCTATATAGGAGTCTAAGGGGTCAAAATATAATCAAAGGCGACATAACAATAATATTATAAGGGCACAAAAATAACAATGGTTGGCTTTTATGGGGCACAACAATAACAATATGAGGACTACATGGGCACAACAATACAATAAGGGGGTTGCACTAATAACAATAAGTGGATACACTAGTAGTATAGGGACCTAACATTCCCTTTTTCTCCAAGAAAGTCTTTTCCTCAATGCTTGAGTAGTTTTGGATGCTTCTGTATAAAATTATCCTCTTCCCTTGTGGAATATTTAGCAGGTAAGTTCTTCCACTTTATGAGATACTATAAAATTAATTTATTTCATAGATGTCGGGTTCTCGTTTCCATGACAATATTCAAGTTCCATCATGATTTTTCGTTCCTCATTAAGTTCTCACAATATTTCTTGAAATGGGAGCTTCTCACCTATAACCTTCTTTAAACATGAAACATGGAGAATTAGGTGCACTCGAGAAGATGTGGGAAACTCCAATTTGTATGCCATGGTACCTATATTTTTCAACACCTTGGAAGGACCGTAATACTTTGGTGATAATTTCTTATCGTTCTTAGCTTGCTTTAGGGACATTTGTTTGTATGGTTGTAGCCATAAAAATACCTAGTCACGTAGATCAAAACTTGTTTCTCTCTGATGTTGATCTGCCTATTGTTTCATTTGATTCTGCGTCAAAGTGAGGGTATCATTTAAGAGTTAGATAACTTGCTGTTGATGTTTGATGTGATATTCCATTACTTGAACCTTAGAATGATTGTCCAAGACTTTTTCGAGGTCTATAGAAATAGATGATTTCATTGTTTGAACCTCTAGTGAACATAATCGTGGAATTATGCCACGTTTTTATTTCTTTAGAATCTTTGTCATGCCATTAGACATTATTATATTTCCTTGCTTCCCTGTAATACCCCTTAATCTAACTTCCTTTCCTTCGAAAAAGAAAATTCAAAAAAAATTCTTGAAAATTAAATTTTATCATACCCAAATATTATAACCATTAGACTCCTACTACAACATCAACACCACCCATTGTTATGTAAGTCATTGGACTATTCAATACATATTCTCACATGGATAACTTGATATTATGGCACTTTTGAGAGGTATTTATGATTCATCCATTTGCAACCATCACGTGACACTCTATTACTAGATATAGGAAGCAATTCAATCCCTTGGCTATCCTACAATGAATACAATTATGGGTACTACCCCAATCAATCAACACTATTACCTTTTTATTCTTGGTATTCCCTTCTCTCTTGAGAGATTGATGAGTGGTAATTACAATAAATACATTACAAGATATGGTCAGTTCATTTATTCTTTCTCTCACTTTGGTTTGTAACACCCCTCCCTTGTGTACTACATTATCGTAAACCTAAGCTAAGTTAAAGCTAGGCGTGAAATGCTCCTTTGTGTGTTAAATGTTTGTAAACCTAAGCTAAGGAAAGCTAGGTTTGATACCCTCCATTGTGGGTTAAACTATTCTAAACCTATGCTAAGGAAAGCTAGGTGAAATGTAATATGAAAAGAAAATGTGTTATTAAATAAATTAAAAAAATAAATCACTTGGAAGGTGGAGCGCCGAGAGAGAGGAGATGCTTGCCAAATACCATGAGGAATGGGATGGAGATGAATCTTTCATGATAATCTTCTAGATAGGATTCTAGGTAAGTTTGAATGGATTGGATATCCATCACACAAAAAAGCTTTGGCGGAGATAAAGACAAGATTTTATGTGGAAAAGCGTCATGGTAGATAGAGACGAGCTTTTCTAGATAAGACCTAGGCAAATGGAAAAATCCATAAAGAGGGACATTGCTAATGGTAACTAAATCATGAAAGAGGGTATTAAATACCGAGTGCATTGATCAATTGGGGATAGTTGATCCTTGGCAAGATCTTCGGCTTGGGGGGAATTAGTTGTGATTCATGGGTGGGTGGTGGTTATCCTCCCTTCAATAGATGTTTTAGTGGGATTCATGGTGTGAAATATTTTGTATGATGATTTCTTCCCTTTCTATTTTAAATTCATTTACCTTATGAAAGAAATTGTATAAATTTTATAGCAATGAGAATTATTGAAGGAATTACATGTGACTCTTACAGATGAGTAGATTTACTTATGGTCACAGAATTTATGAGATAATGTTATATGGATGAAAGTGACAATTTTGGCATAACAATGAAATTATAATTTAGCTTGTTAAAGGATCAATGTATATAACTTATGTAGTATTGGTATATCTAATCCCTTGTTAAGGTAAATAGTCATGCTTGGGACATTTATTGCCTCCAAAAGAAGAGGCTTAGTAGGTAGTTGTACTACTTGGGCCATGGAGCTATTTTTACTTATGATCAGAATTTATTTGTGACTATTGTACATAAGAAATGTGGTAGCATTTTTTTTGAGTTGATAATGAAAGGATTTTTATATGAATGATCTCATTAATGATTCTATGGAATTAACTTCATGAGGTGGCCATATATAGATTAAGATATGAGATAAATAATGGCATGAGATGTGGGTGCATTCAAACCAATTAGGGGACAATGACCCTAAATGTTATAATCAAAGATTCAGTGTATTCTAAGCCATGGATGTCAAAAGAATGGTATCCTATGGGGCTAGTCTAGCTGCTTTTGCATGTTACATAAACAAATATATGACTGAACATTTTATTATGCATGTGGAATTAGGAACATGATTCCTAGCCATGCGGCCATGCTGGTTACCTTAAGTTTAATTTAATGTTCATTAATGCTTGTGTGAGGTTGTGAAAGAGTGTTGTTGGCTACATGCTCTATGATGAGAGATTGACTCACATAATGTCTCATAGATGAACAAATTCAACATCATAGATCCACCTTATATAAGTAATAAAGGTTATATATCGACACACTCAATGTGCTCTTGGCAAGAGCAGAACGTTAAGGGTAAAAGGAGAAAAATTTCCCGAATAGGAAGCCTAGTAGCTAATTCTCAAGGTATACTAAGGAGGTTTCTTACGTGGTTCTTAGTGTATATCCTCTTCTTTTGATATTTCTTGTTCCTCTTCTTCATCCACTTAATAATCTATGTAAAATATTTTCTTGTCGGCACACTTATGACCTTTAGTCTATTTTCTATCATAACTCTAACAAAGTCATTTTTCTCTTTTTTCCATCAACTGTTGTGGTGTAAACCTTGTAGGTTGTTGAAGGCTAGGAGAAACAACACTTATGTCTTTAGAGTTGTGAGTGGTAGACTTCCTTGTTGCCATAATTTTTCTTTCCACTTTTCTAGCAACCCTTAATGCCTTCTCCAATGAATCAAATTCTCAAAGGCGAACCTCACAGTGGATGTTATCCTTTAAATTCCCTATGAAGGCTTCAATCATGTTCTTCTCTAGAATGTCATTTACCGTTATATTCAATTTTTGGATGTCCTCATTGTGATCTTCCATTGGACCCTTTTGTTTGAGATATATTAATTGGGTAAAGAAGGTGTTGCTATTTATATCCTCATAGTGTGCTATCATTTCCTCCATCCAAATTTACTAAGTAACAAGTGGTTTACGAGAACGAATCCCTCTATACCATAAAAACTCAGTGAGTTCTAAATATAAAGATGCAATATATACCTTTTGTAAGAGTTGCACAATATGTAGATCAAAATATTTCTCCATATGTAGTATCCATGTTATGGTATCCTTTCCATCAAAATTCCTCATATTGATATTTGGAACATGGTGGGTCTACAATCCAATGTTAGGTTCTAAGAAATCATGATTAACATTTCTTTTGTTCTCATCATGAGTTTCCTCTACTACCTTTTCGCCATTAGGAAGCCTTTCTTGTAGCGACTTTGTCCTAATCTCCTTGAAACCTTCCATGTATTTATTCAAATATTCCATGTTTCCATTCAATTTTACTTCTATAACATTGATCTTATTGATCATAGCTTCGACCACATTCTTCGAATCATGCCTCCAATTTCTCTTACTAGGTATTTCTATTTTCTTGATTCGAGACATTCTTTTTTCTTTCTTTTAGGAGCTCAATATTGAATCTGTTGTATCTCAGTAATTTTGGGTTCCCAATGTTTGACAATTTTTCCTATGGTAGCCCTATGAGTCCTCTTTCCAACCCCATAAGTCTTATTGATATTGGATTCTTCAAGAAAGAGTTATGTCGAATATTCTATGGTGGCCTCATATAGAATCATTATGTATAGAGAAATTGTATGAAGTTCCACGTGTTACTATTTCAACCTTTGACCTTGAAAAAGCTATCGAAGAAACTACAACCTCTCCTCTTTCTTTCACTTTTTACAAAATTTGAATATGATGATGAGAGAGAAAGTTATGACGATTTTCCCAAGGTCACCTCTTTGAGATGGAAATGAGAAGTGTGAAAAAACCCTAAGTTCCTCACTTCATATCTCTGAAAATATAATGAGACAAGATATAAACTTAGTACACAAGGTTAATCAATTATGGTTTCAATGTAAGCTTTTGAAGCTTTGTAGAAAAAGGAGTTATAGTGAAAATTCCACAATAATGAGTTTGAAGTGGTGAAACCCTAGAATCAAAAGCTTTGATACGAAATATTAAGAAACCTACTCGTAAAATAGAAGAAGAGATAGATCAACAACTTCATAATATGCCCCTCGACGGGGAAACCTCCTTTACATTACACAAATGTACAATTCTTGGATGATACAAATCACAAGACCTCCTTTCTATATATCGCATTCTAAGGGTTCACAATATAATTAGAGTGGATATAACAATAATGTTGTAAGGGCACAACAATAGCAATGGTGAGGTTCTATGGTGCACAATAATAAAAATATGGGGGCTACATGGGCACAACAATACAATAAGGGGGTTGTAGTAATAACCATAAAGTGTTACACTAGTAGTATAGCGGGACCTAACATTGAAGAAAATGTTTTTTTTTTTGAGGTCCGATAGAGAGCATTGATGTTAGTGGACTACTCATCATCATCCTCATCAATATTATAAATATTTAAATAACTCGAATTTTGTATTTTGTAAACTAAAATTGGTGAAATTTCTTATAATAAAATTTAATAACACCAATATCAACAATAAAACTTTTTAAAATGCATTAAAAGTTCAATATTGGTGAGGCTACATCATGGTCATGTCATAGAATAACACATGAATAAGGCAAGGAATTGAGCTAGTGACCTAACATCAAGAAGTGTCTTAACAATGCAGTCATGACCATTTGTCCAAGGCACTCCATGTACTATTTATTGTAAATCTTAATTGATGACTAAAATTCCATTATATATGAATCTCTACACTACACATGATAGGATAAGGAATTTCTAAAATACAAGGATCACTAACAAACTTAATTTCGAGGCTCAGTATTTCAACTTAAGTTGGATGAGGATCTACTCATTTTTATTTCTATTTTTTTAATTAAGGGGGTAGATTAATTGTCAAAGGAAATAAATTTTGATGAATTAAATTATAAATATAAATAATAATTAATTAAATAGAAAGTAGTTTAGTTATATAAATTAAACAACTTGAGTCAAGTTGCCCTAGCACAATAAATTAAAACCTCAAAAACAATGTTGGGCAAGCTCTATGGGGAGGAGACTTGCTAGAATCTAGTGAGCTTAGGGCTAGTGCTACTAAGCCAATGTGTTATAGGAAGGAGACATGTTAGAACCCAATAAACTTAGGGCTAGTGCTATCCCCACAGGCCTAGAAAATCACACAATTTAACAAACAAAAAAATAAATTAACTAACACCAAAACAAAGTTTTAATGACATAAAATTATTATTAAAAACTTTAACCTTTAAATTGGAAAACCAATTTTTTATTTTTATCATAATATAACATTAAAATTTGTAATTAATTTAATGTATAATTAAATTGTAATAAACACCAAAGATATTCGCTGTAATTACAAATATAACCCATATATATTATTAAAGTTGTAAATTATTTTTGTGGTCACTAAAATATGAAAATGAAAATACAGCCTACATAAATGTAACGCTCGTAATCAGCACATACTGATGTTGGATGAGACTTCTCATTACTGTTTACGAGAGACGTCTCATTGCTGGAAAATTAGTGTTCCAAGGTTTCCCAAATTAAGGTTTCTTAAGTCAAAATTGAAATTTAGGGTTTGGGTGGAAAGCAAAACACAAGTTTCGTTTCCGTCCAATTTTTCATTGGAAATATGAAAGTATATGAAATTTAAGCTTAACACTTACAAAACACAATTTCATTTCCGTTGAAATTCCGAAGAAATTAGTGTCAGAAAAATATTAAAATTTAAGGTTTGCGTGGCCAACAGAACACAACTAAATTAAAATTGAAGATTGCGTTGACTTGCAAAACACAATTTCGTTTCCGTTGAAATTGGAATAAAATTTAAACACAATTTCATTTTACGTAGAAATTTTCATTTCACGTAGAAATTTTCATTTAAAAAAAAAGTTAAGAGGTTTTTCGTCCCACGTATTTTCGCTTATCGATCAGGGTGTGTATCGTTTCAAGGTTTCCCGAAGAAACTATTGCGTGGCAAACTTTCATCGGAAATATGAAAATAAATGAACGTTGGTTTTCAATGGAAATATGTAAAGGTTGGTTTTCATTGGAAATATAGGCAACGTGTATTATCATTGGAAATATATAAACGTAATATAAACGTGTATTATCATTGGAAATATATAAACGTGTATTATCATTGGTTTGCTTCTCTTTCGTTTCCGTTGAGATTTCATTGGAAATATGAAAGTAAATGAAATTTTAATTTTAATTTATCGTTAGCTTAAGACTTGCAAAACACAGTTTCGTTTACATAATTAATGTTTATAGCCTGTCATGGAAATAATTAAAATTTGAGGTCAACTATTCAAACAAATCACAGCTTGCTTTCATTTACGTGGAAATTCTCACTGTCATTGGAACTGCCTGCCTTAAATTTCATTTCCCATGAAATTTAAATAAAATTTAAACACAATTTTATTTAGGTGGAACTTTTCATTTAAGAGGTTGCACATGCTGTCCACTGGTTTTAGCTCTACATATTTTCTCTTATTCAGTTTATATCTGGTTTTAGCTCTACATATTTTCTCTTATTCAGTTTATATAATATTCTCCACCTTGAAAGTGTTTATTGTTCCAAGCTTTTCCAAAAAGGTAAGTGTGTCAATTTTTCAGGAAATTTGAGGTTAGCTATTCAAACAAAACACAGTTTAAGACTTGCAAAACATACAAACAAAACTAGTAATCACCACCACAACTTATGTTAAATGATAAATGCTCAAATCAGCCACAAGTCCCTATGCACAAAGATCTATTGTTCCAAAGTTAAACTAGTCTTCCAACCTCACAGAAAACATTAGAATTTAAGGTTTAAGGCTAAACACAACCTTCATTTAAATATAAATTCTTGCGAAATATGAAAGTAAATGAAATTAAAATTTATGGTTGTCTTGACATAAAGAACACAATTTCTTTCATAGTTTTTGCTTTTCCATTTTCACTGTGTTTATTGTTCCAAGGTTTCCCAAAAAAATTATGGTTCCAATCTGTCAGAAAAGAAAAGAATAGATATTAACAAAACACACTACGAATTAGGAAGGTAAATGAAATTAAAATAAAAGGTTGGTTTGACTAAACCACAGTGGGATTATACCTTTAAATGAAATTTCTCCTCTGTTTTTCCTCGTAGGGATTATATATAGTCTTCTCCATCGTACAAGGGCTTTAGAGATTCTTATATGTGTAAGTTGATTGATTAAAACTATCGATTATCAGAGGATCAGAGTTTCTTTACCACTATGCTGAGAGGAAAACAAGAAAATATGTCTGCCAAGAGTAGGGGAGTCGAGATCTCCGCAGAGGAGTGGAAGCAGCTTAAGAAGGAAGGGAAATTTAGAGGCGTGGAAAGACGTAGATCTGGCACCTACGTTGCTACTCTCTGGAGAAGCTCCAATCGTACTCGCCTTGGAACGTTCCACAATCCGGAGTCTGCTGCATTTGCTTATGAGGAAGCAAAAAGAAAAAGCGATCAACATGAACAGATGAAGAAAAAGGGGGAAGTCTTGTGCCCTGATTCGAGCAACAGGCCTGGTGACTCTGAGGAACCGTTGCAGCAACAAAAAGAAGCGGAGGTATTCGAAGGTTCCAGCAGCAGCATTGGTGTGAGTGACAGCGTAGCATACTATAAAGGATCTGGTCTGTTAGAAGAGATAATAGCTCCTTACTTCAAATTACCCATTCCTTGACCACTAGTACATCCTATTATTATTCAGGATCTGTTGTTGCAGGCGTATTGAATAGCTTTGATGTCTGAATAGGATCTGTTGGGTATGATGTGGCTTCGCCCCATTCTCAGTTCTAAATGCACAATAGTGAAGTAAGGAAATTAGGCAAAGGTAATGAATGTTGATGATGGAGGGTTGAAAGTTGTTGTTTGGGTGGAGAAATCAAAGGCCATTGTAAAGGTTTTTGCATGGCAATTGTTCATTTTAAAATTGTGATTTGGGTTTATTTTGGAAGCTTTTATATAGTAAAAGTACTACATTACCTAGTCTTCTACCCTAACAAGTTGTAATTGTGAACTCTCTTTAATTATGAATGGTAAATAGTGAGTAGTTGTAATTGTTAATGTTAAATAGTGAATTTATTTTTTGGGACTATGGAGCTATTGTTGTACCTCCTTGCAAGCTTGGTTATAGTAGAATTTTATTTTTGGTACTTAGTTATGGCTCTTCAAGTTTACTGGAAACTAAATGAAATTAGTTGCCTAGCTCTCAATAACTCAAATCCCTATGTCTGCTTAGGATTTTATGAAAATTTCTGGTTATGAGCATTATGTAAAGAAATTTTACAAAATATTCTTGGTTTAGGGAATTATGAAATCCTTGGTATAAACAATGGCTCAGTGCACTCTCAAACCAGCATTTCCACTATTAATCCATGTGGTCATGGGATTCTTTCTTGTCTTCACTCATTGCTTTGCTTTATGATCTTAAACCCTCTTTTTCAAAAAAATTAAAATAACTAAACATGACACCATTTATTATTACTTTTTGTTAAAGCTATGTTTTGAAAATTATATTCAATTCAAATTTTATAATATACTACAATGAAAATATGGAACACACCATTAAAAAAAATGAATGAAAAACTAGAAAAATAGAACAACTCTAATGACATCTCTGTAAAATTGAGAAAGACATGTTCTCAGATATTTTACAATAGTTTCCTTTCCTTAGTTTGATTATGTGTTACCCCATTATTCAATATAGTGCTTTCTTTCACTTCTCAAACTCTACTTACTGACCCATCTAGTTGTTCATTCCAACATTTCTTCACATGTTGGTCATGTTTATCCTCTGTAAGCCACTCTTTAATCATCTCTTAGATGTTAGAGGAGAAAGTTACCACAGTGATCAATCATTAATAGGAACATCCACATCATTCATTGTTGATAGTTCTTGTATGTTGTTCAGCTTTGCACCAAATTTCTGTAGCTTCGGGAAATTTCTCATTAAATGGTTTTATCCACACACCAACACCAATAAGATCCTTTTGTAGAATATGAAATGAATTATTTCAAGCCAATTGAGAAGCCAACAGTTAAAAAACACAGTTACTGTTTGACCTAAAAAATGCTCCAAAACTCATATATTAATTCAACTATTAACTACATTATTAAATAGTAAAACTATTACTAAAATCAACTCTGCAACAAATCTACTTACATTACAGCTAATTTCCAGCACTATTATAGGTAACAATTTGCTGCCTTAATTTTTCACAGAAAACAAAATAGCAATTTACATAACAAATTAAGCATTATTCCTAACACTCCCCTTTAATGATTAATGAGGATTTACTATCTTATCTAGTAGTGCTAAAAAATGATATTTTGCAACTTCATTGGTTAATATATCTCCTAGTTGATGATGAGTATTTATATGCTCAACTCAATGCCTAATGAAGTGATATTTCACTCAAAATGGTTTGTCATGCTGTGATGAACTCTATTCTTTGCTCATGAACTCTATTCTTTGCTAAATTGATGGCACTTACATTATGACAACAAAACACTCTAGGGTGAATTTGCTTTTCTCCAATTTCTTCCAAAATTTTTCTAAGTCAAAGAGCTTGTGTACATGCTGAGCTAACTGCAACATACTCAACTTTTGTGGATGAGAGGGTAACAATGCTTTGTTTTTTTGAGCTCCATGTAATCAAACTAGAACCAAAAGAGAAACAATTTCCACATGTGGAATTACTGTCATCAAGACTACCTCCCGAATCTGAATGACTAAATCCAACAAGATTGAACTTTTGAGAAGAGTAGAAATGAATTCCAAAATTTAGGGTGCCTTTCACATACCTTAAAATCCTCTTGGCTGCCTTCATATGTATTTCAGATGGATGTCATATACCTTGAAACAAGTGAAACTCGATATGTAATATGAGGCCTTGTGTGCGTTAGAAATATCAAGCTCCCCACAATACTACACAATACTACTGTAAGTTTTCTCATCAACTAAATCAGCACCATCATCTCTACATAACACCACTCCATGAGTACTTGGAGTAGGGGATGGATGACAATCAAGCATATCAAATTTATTTATCATATCATGTGCATACTTTATGTGACAAATTAAAATCTCATCCTTACTTTGATAAACCTCCATTCCTAGAAAATATTTCATGATGCCTAGATCTTTCATGTGAAATTCATTCACCATAGGAGCTTTGAATTTATCATTGATCTTAGAACTACTACCCATATACAATAGATCATCGACATACAAACATATGATTAAAATATCAATACCTTCTTGTTTGTAGTAAAGGGTAGGATAATTCTTACTTCTCTAGAAGCCATTTTCCTGAAAGTATCCATCAATCCTTGCATACCATGCTCTTGGTGCTTTCTTAAGGGCATACAAAGCCTTCTTCAACTTGTATAAATTATTCTCCTTTCCTTCCACTTCAAAACCTCGTGGCTACTCCGCAAATACTTCCTCTTTTAAGTACCCATTCAAGAAGGCACTTTTCACATCCATATGATGTATGCTCCACTTTTTATGAGCTGCTAATGAAATCAACATTCTAATGGTCTCCTATCTTGCTACTGGTGCAAATGTCTCTTCATAATCAATTCCGTACTTCTGTGTGAATCCTTTAGCAACTAATCTTTCTTTGTGTCTTTCAACACTCCCATCACTGTTAAATTTAGTCTTATAGACCCATTTCGTGCCAATCATTTTCTTTTCATGTGGAAGCTTTGTCAATGTCAAAGTGTCATTCCTTTGAATGGAATCCATCTCTTCTTGCATGGCTTTCATCCAAACCTCATTAGTACATGCATCTTCAAAACATGATGGTTCAAATTCAGCCTTGGCTAATAAAGCAAAATTGACTATCTCACCTATTGGGCTTCCTTCATGTGCTTGATTTGCACTCCTCTCATAAATATCACTCAATCTTCTTACCTTCCTTGTAGAACTTGGAGAAGAAGTTGGACTTGAACTTGATGTTGAAGAAATTGATGAAGCGATTCTTGGTGGAGTTAAGCCACTAGTTACAGAAACATTAGTTAGCTGCTCATGATCATTATCAATAATTAAATCATCATTCAAAATAGATTTTGTCTTCTCAACATGGCCTTTTTGATGACCATAAACTCCCCCTTCATCAAAAATTACATATCTTGAGACAATAAGCTTGTTAGTTAGGTACATGCACATAAGTCAAACAACCAAAAACTTTGAAATGATTAACATTAGGCCTTTTTCCATATCAAGCTTCATAAGAAGTAATGTTTTCCAGTGCATTGGTGGGGCTACAGTTGATGATGTATACTGTTGTAGCAACTACATCTCCCCAATAAGAGTTGCTCAATCCCTTAGTTTTTAGCATGCATCTTGCCATTTCAATCACAGTACGATTTTTTCTTTTAGCTATGCCATTCTGTTGGGGTGTGTATGTTGTAGTATGCTACCTCTTGATGCCATTCATATCACAATAACTCTGGAAATGTTTTGAGCAGAATTTTCCTCCACCATCAATCTGCAAACGTTTGATCTTGCACCCTCTCTCATTTTCTACAAGGGCTTTAAACTTCTTGAATGTATCGAGGGCTTCACTTTTGGCCTTCAAAAAATATATCCAACAATTTCATGAGTAATCATCAATAAAAGTGATTAAATATGATGACTTACCCAAACTCTTAGTGTGCATATGACCACATATGTCTGAATGAACAAGCTGAAGTGGGTGATGAGCCCTCCATGCCCTACCCTTTGGAAACCTTTCCCTTGCATGCTTTCCTTTAGCACATCCTTCATGAAGCTCCTTATGCTCTTCTACCTTGGGCAAACAAGAAACTAATGCATGTGAGGTTAGAAACTTTAAACTCTGAAAATTTAAATGCCCATACCTCAGATGCCATAACCAACTTGAATCCTCATAAGCCATATTTGCAAGATTGTTGTTATGTTCATCAAACCTCAAGGGAAACATTCTATTTCTTTTCATAGGCACAATAGTGATCACCCTATTTCCCTTATTCTTATCATAGATAGTACATGTCTTATTTTCAAAGGCTACTTTATAATTTGTCTCACATAGCTGCCGAATGTTCAAAAAATTATGCTTCAATTGTGGAGTATAATAAATGTCATGAGTACTCTTTATACCTTCTTATGTTTGGACCTCCATAGCTCCTTTGGCAGCAACCTCCAATGATTTATCATCACCAAGCTCGATCATGGATTTGAAACTTCCATCCTTTGGTGAAAAGAACTTCTCATTTCCTATCATATGGTTAGAGCATCCAAAATCTAGGTACCAAACATCTTTACTAGTATTTTCACCTTTGGCATGAGATAAAAATAAGTGATCTCGAGGATACTCACCACTTTCTTGAGCATAATTAGCATTTTTACCTTCTTTCAATCAACATTCTCTTTCAAAGTGACCATACCTATTACAATAGCAACATTGAACATTTCTCTTATCAAATCTACCTCTACCTCTTCCTCTGAAACTACCTCTTCCACTTGAGCCACCTCTGCCTCTTGAATAATTTTGGCTTTGCCATTTACGTTGACCTTGATGGCTTTTGGTACTACTGCTACTTGCATCTTCATTCTTTGTAATTTGTAATTTAGAAAAAAAAGCTTTCTCTACAGCTTCAAAAGTTTCCTTCAATCTTTCTTCATGAGACATCAAAGATCCAACCAATTCATCAAATTGTAGTTTTGTCAAATCCTTACTTTCTTCCATGATTACTGCAACATGATTCCATCTATGTGTTAAAGATTTCAATACCTTTTTAATTAAAACTTCATTACTTAAAACTTATCCAAGTGTAGCCATTTTATTGACCACATCTTTGACTCTCACACAATAGTCACTCACACTTTCAACTTCTTGCATCTTCAAATTCTTGAACTCTCACTTCAATGTGTGAAGCTTGACCACCTTAACTTGATCACTACCTTGGTATGTTTCTTGTGGAGTCTCCGAGGCAGCTTTGGTAGTTTTTTCTCATGATATTCTTGGAAATAAGCTCTTATCAAGAGCTATCTGAATGTGAAACAAAGCTTGAGCATTCTTCTGCCTTGCTTCCCTTCTTGTTGTTATTTCATTGGCTGTAAGAGCATTCCAATCAGTTGGCTCCTCATATTCGGATTCAACAATCTCCCACAAATAATTTCCAATAAAAAAGGTTAGCATCTTAATGAACAAATAATCATAATCGTTGCCATCAAATTCTCGAACTAGCATCTCGTTAGAATTCGACAATTCGACATGATTAACTTTGGCGAAATTCCAACAATACAACGTTAACCCAAAATAATTTTACCTACTCTCATACCACTTGTAGAATATGAAATGAATTATTTCAAGCCAATTGAGAAGCCAACAATACTATGAAGAAAAATACATATAAAAAAAGATAAAACAATTAAAAAGCATAGTTATTGTGTGAGCTAAAAAATGTTGCAAATCTCATATATTAATTCAACTATTAACTACATTATTAAATAGTAAAACTATTACTGAAATCAACTCTAAAACAAATCTACTTACATTACAGCTAATTTCCAGCACTACTACAGCTAACAATTTGCTGCCTTAATTTTTCACAGAACACAAAATAGCAATCTACATAACTAATTAAGCATTATTCCCAACACCTTTCTACTAACTATGATTTTTTTATGTTGTTCACTTTTGGTGAATTTATTGAACCTTCCACCCTCTATTCCTTGCTTATATCCTCACCTTCTCTAAGTTCCTCTTTTTCCTTTCTTCTTCAACTTACCCTGGACTTAGATCTTATGATTAGACTATTTATAAAATTGTGTGGTATTTAGAATAACCTCTCCCATTGTATTATATTCATCATATTTTATTTTGTCTCAATGTGATTGTTGTGACTTGGTGACATACCTCTAGATCTTGGTATTCTCATCCTCAATGTAAGCTACATACCTTAGAAACACCAATAATTTGTTCGTGTATTATTGAGGTGTCATTTGCCAAAGTTTGTGTTCATAGAACACTTTGCTATGGTGTCATAATATTTTTCACAGAAGTAGTTCACTTGAAAGTACTTTTCAAACTTCCTCCATGTTAGCTCTCTCTCCTTGATACATTTTATATTCTTGAAATCCTCCCACCATATATCATCCTTTCCTTTAAGAGTAAAAAAAGCCACCCTCAGATTCTCTTCTCATACACATGTAGCTTGAAGTAGTTTTTAGTTCCCAAAATCCAAGCCTGTACATCTTCTGCTTTATTTACCTCTCCATCAAAGGTTGGGGCTCTTGCTTTCTTGGATTATTATTGCATGGGAGTCTTCCTCCTTTTGCATGTATTCTCCTCTATCTGTAATAGTTTCCCTCTACTTTCTTATCATCCAATTTATAATTTTGGCTATTTCATGGGTTTTTATTAGGCTTGTTCTTGTAGTCATGGATAACACCAACCTTATTTTGTCGTTTTCATTGTAATTCTAATAAGGTTTTCCACAATTGATCCATAAAAATCTTATCATTATCTTCCCTTCTAACTTCTTATCTAAGCTCTTATACTTCTAAGAGTTTCGATGAGTTTAGGAGTGCCTTTCTCTTTCATCTTTCCAACTTACTCATCTTCGAAACCTGATAGAGTCATGTTCATACAAGGTTGTTCAAATCGACTACTCATTGCAATTGTAATTGTGAATGAAGTGTAATTTTGAATAGTAAATAGTGAGTTTGTGTGTTGAAACTATGAAGCTATTGTTGTACCTCCTCATAAGCATGGTTACATTTGACTTGTATTTTTGGTACTCAATGATGGCTCTTGTTTGATCTTATTATTGATTTCTAAGTGTCTTTTTTAAAGATTCCTTCCCATCATAAATATTTAGAATCTAATTCTAGCCAATAGTCCCCTCGGGAAGTAGCGAGACAAAATGTTGTAATCATATTTTTAATAAAAAATAAATCATAATTAAACGGATGT
>APFE031688510.1:40447-69734 GCA_000404065.3 Pinus taeda | reverse complement strand
TAGTCAATCTGGGCCGTTCATTAGGCGGATGATTTGACGGTAGAACTTATGTTTAGTTTAGGGTTTTTTGCCCTAGAAGGTAACCCCTCTCTTTGTCTGAGGGTATTGTATTTAAGGCTGTGAGATAGATGTGTATTATGTGTGAGCGAGAAACAGACCCCCCCCTAGCGGGGGGTTTCGGTGGCAGCGCCCCCGAAGCTAAAAACAACTGTAAAATTGCCTTGTAAAAGTATAGTAATTTCTAGTCAATCTGGGCCGTTCATTAGGCGGATGATCTGACGGTAGAACTTATGTTTAGTTTAGGGTTTTTTTCCCTAGAGGGCAACCCCTCTCTTTGTATGAGTGCATTGTATTTGAGGTTGTGAGATAGATGTGTATTCTGTGTGTGAGCGAGAAACAGAGAGGTGAGACTGTGAGAGAAGACAGAGGATATTACAGCGGATTTGTTGTAGGTTGTGTCTCTTCATTTTTCTGGATAATAGAAAGGAAGGATAGGCTGTTCAAGGTGGACGTAGCCCAAATTGGGTGAACCACGTATATCTGTGTCTCTCTTGTTTTGTGCGTTTTCTGTGTTTATATTTCGGCATTATTTCATGTGTTCCATTGCTCCGTAATATATAATTTTCTAACACACCAAGTGCAAAGGACTAGCCATTGTATATGCGCTCCATAAGTTTAGACATTATTTGCTGGGTGGACATTTTAATATGTATACAAATCATTCTACGTTGAAATACCTGGTCAACAAGCCTGTATTGCGGGGGGGAGAATTTTTAGGTGGCTGTTATTGTTCTAGGAGTATGCTTTTGAAGTTATTGTGAATCTTGGAAAACTGAACACAGGACCAGACCATTTGTCACACATCGAAACAGTAGAATATCCCACTAATTTGGAGGAAGCATTACTTGACGCACAACTATTTGCAGTGTGCATCATAGATGGTCACTTTGAAGACATCATACACTTCTTAAACCACTGGAACTGCCCTAGAATCCTACACCACCCAACAAAAAAAGGAGTTAGTGGTGCATGTGGCAGAAATTTCTGTCATTGCTAGACATTTGTACAAAATGGGGTCTAATGAAGTGTTATGATGATATGTACCAGAGTTTGAAAGAAGTACTATCCTCGTGGACACTCATGGGTGTGCCACAGGAGGCCATTGTGCAGGAAGGGTGACTGTGTAGAAGATTCTACGTGTAGGGTTGTGGTGGTCAACCCTCCATTAGGATTCAAAAGCCTATTACAGGGCACCTGAGGTGTGTCAAAGGACTGGTAGGCCATCACGGAGAGATGAGCTACCTTTGAACCCACAGATGATGTTACAACCTTTAAATAAATGGGAAATAGATTTTGTGGGACCCATTTAGACTCAAGGAAAGAAGATAGGTGTGAGGTACATTATCACCACAACTGAGTATTTGACTCGATGGGTAGAGGCACAGCTTGTGAAGGAATGCACATGTGCGACTGATGCAAAGTTTCTCTTTGAGTATGTATTGTCGCAATTTGGGTGTCCAAATATTTTGATGAGTGATCGCGATACACACTTTCTGAACGAAATGATCAGTGCGCTGATGGAGGAATTTCATGTATATCACCAAAAAAGCATGCCTTATCACCCACAGGCTACTGGGATAGTGGAAGAATTCAATAAGATATTGGAGAACACGTTGACCAAGGTTTGCAATGCTCAGCGAAGTGATTGGGACCTACACATACCTGCAGTACTATGGGCCTATCGAACGACGTGAAATTTTTTAATTGGATAGACACCCTTTAGTCTTGTATATGGTATTGAAGTAGTGATGCAATGGAATACATTGTGCCTAGTCTGCTCATAGCAACACTCATGGGTATGACTGATCGCGAAGCCTTAGTAGAGAGGCTTACGCAACTTGCTAAGCTTGAGGAAGAAAGGTTTTCTAGCTGGATTTCACCAACAAGTCCAAAAGCAACGCAAAAAAGAATCACATGATGGGCAAATTAAACTACGTACCTTTAAGGTAAATGATCTGGTTTTGTTATATGACAACAAGTTTGATAAATTTCTAGGGAAATTCAGGATGCACTGGCTAGGGCCCTTATCTCATTAAGGAGATTACTAATGGTGGAGTGGTTTAGTTGGTTAAATTGAATGGATATCCCTTACCAGGAAAGGTGGATGGTATCCGATAGAAGCCATACATTGGTGATCCATCCAGGTGATTATATGAAGGTATCATAGTCTTAGTGCTCTAGGTAGGTGAAAGGAGGCATGAGACTTTAAACTACATTGCCTAGGTTGGGACACTATGTGATCAGGGGATTGCAGGGAAAGAGGAGATGTCACAGGGTCCACAACAATGGGAAGAGAGGCACGCTTCCCAGCGAAAAACTGCACAGGTCAGCTGGAAAGTGACCGTTAAAGTCACTGTTCATGATTTGATGATGAGAATGAGGACAAATGGAGTAGGCAGCCGACATTTAAGATGGAATTTATGTGTAAGATCCTTGAAAATATGCCGCCATTATGGCATTAATGAACCAAATTTGGGGGGAATGGTTGGATTTGAATTCAAAATGGCCTATAAATTACATGTGGAGGCCCAACAAAAAACACTTATAATTTTGAGCATTGAGTTGGTGAGCTCTCAGACATGCATGATCTACACATTCTTTGAAGAATTTCTTGACTACCCAACATTTGATCGATTTCTAGAGTCCAACTGCAATTTCATCCATAACTTTATCCGAGGATCAGAAGCTATGGATGCCGAAGCAGTGACAGTCGAGGGAGTTGTGCTGGAGGTTGTTATAGAGGCAGAAAGAGCTCCTCCAGAAGTTGCAGAGGTTCTAGCTAAAGTCCCCAAGTCACCAAGGATGCCTAGACCAAATCCTACCTCAACCAATGAGAGTGCAAAGGATAAGAAGGGAAATTAGGTTGTGACACCCATACGCATATCACTTAGAAGAAACCCATGGAAGGACAAGCCCACCACATAGGAAAAGGGTAACACTATTAACTTGGAGTTGGAGGAGGAAGAGATTGAGGACAGCCCGATCGAAGATGATGATTTCAGGGTGGAAGTGGAGGATGTTGAAGTCAAGGGTTCTGACCCTATTAATAATTTTCCTAAATACATCCCTCCACGCAAGGGAAAGACCAAGGTGTTGAAGAATATTGACGAAAGCAAGGTCACCTTGCACATACCTCTGTTGTCGGACAAGATTGTCTTTGAAGGACCACGCTTGGGGAAGGTTCCACTATTGAAATTGGAAGATTGGGACTTATTTGACACTGAGAAGTTCCCTCACTTGGCGAAAGAATAGCTAATGCACCGCGTTGTTCATACAACCACTGGTATGACTGCATTGGTACCACAGAAGTGGCTCAGGGGTGGAGACAAAGAAGTTCTGCTCAAATTGCTATGGCTGCCGCACTACAATCGCACATCCATTACAGTATTGGTAATCAAACAGATGCTATGCTTGGTTCATGATGGGTGTCTGTGGCTGGAGGAGCTGATAGTCATCACCCACAAGCTGATCCATAAGCTCACATGACTACCCTATACTGTGGAAAATCTGACCATGATTTTTGGCGGAAAATGTGGCGAGCATGCCCTCGTGGAGGCCATGAAGGAGAAATTCAAGCTCGTGAAGAAGTTGCGAGGCTATGCCATCTTGAGAAGCTGTGATCCTGCAGTCAAGGTGGCTACGCAAATTTTGGTAGGCAATGTTATACGTAAGTGTCATGCAGATGAAGTATCGACACCCATCGTCACTCTAGCGGCCCAATGTGCAGAAGGAGTCTAGTTTAATTGGGTGTGCTATTTCTGCAGTGAGTTCCTCGTGAACTTCCACAAGGCACAGGAGCTCAGTAAGACCTTCCACGATGCTTGTCTCTTGCTTTCTATTGTGTTGGTAGCTTGGGAGCTGCCTAAAGACAGTCAATTCCCCTCGATCATGCCAGACTTGCTAGAAGTAGCGAAGTACGCTTTGCTATGGGCGACCACGGATGCTCAGCGTATCAAGGATAGCAAGATCTTTTGGATCTTGATGGAAATGGATATACGCATGGCTATTAACCACAAGCCGTGATTGTCGCCTACTCTATTTTCCAAACTGAAGGAGTGCGTGGAGTTCAAGGCACACTTTCAGCCCATATCGATTAGGGCTTGGAAGGACCCTGACCAAAAGTGGCATGACTTGGCTTACTTAGCAACGGACGATGCGATCAGTGTAGTTCTTGATCGCTGGCTGGTAGAGTGGTGCCTCAGACTCGTCGATGCGATCGATCAAGTCTACTGCGCAGCACAAATGGGAGGAGGCCAAGCTCAAAATGGCACAACTATCCAAGAAGAGAAAGGAGGTTGAGGCCAAGGCCTAGATAGAGCACGATGCTGCACATTAGGTAGAATAATAGACAGGTGGAGCAGAGCGCGTCTCTAACAAATGTGTGAGCTCGCCCTCGCCTAAAACCGAGGGCATTGTTCCATATCAAGTTTCCAAGAGAATAGGAAAAATCTTGGCTGCGGAAGAAATCCAAGGCTAGTAAGACGTCGCTAGACCAAATCACCCTAACAGAGGGAGACTTGAATGACATCGGAGATGCGGTGTGGGATGTCACCATGGAGGTACTACAACAGTTTGAGAAACAACAATAATAAGTATTCGAGGCCATCTAGATGAGTCTGCATGAGCTGTAGATCCATGCATCACAGACTAGCATTATGTCCACTAGCCTTGCCATCAATACTTCAGAAGCCACTAGGATGCTGCACGCAAAGGACTCCCAAGCGATAGTGCTTTCGAAGGGAGCAGTGACCATAGAAAACGAATCTGACAGGTTCGATGTCAGCGCACTCAAGTGAGTAGGGCTGAACTTGGTGGCACTTCCTAGTGAGGCGCTCCACCTACTATAGCATGGGGTGATTGTGGAGCTGAGGCCTTGTGAACAATGCTCTTTATAGGTAATCAGTGAGGAGAATATCAATAATGTTAAAATGGACCTACATGGAAACACTACCCTCACTTCCATGGTAGAACTTACTAACAAAAATTAGTGCATGATCAAGGCCATGAAGGAAGCCTGTCGAATGGTCCCCAAATTGGCCATTCCCGAGGATGCAGAGGTAGATGAACATGTCCACAAACTTGCTACGGGGGTGTGTGATGCTCGCAAAGAGTTGGCCAAGGTTTAGCTAGAGCTAAACCTCCAGATTACAAAGTTGCAGTTGAAGACCCAACCTTCGACACCACTGGAAGTAAAGGAGCAATGCGCAACTACTGTCACAGAGGTAATAGCGGCAGTAAATAGTGTAGTAGAAGACTACACACAACTGTTTGAATAGTCGTTCAAAGTACTAACCAGTCTGCAAGAAGATTCTAATGTATAGTGGCTGGATACAAAGGCGTGAGAACTGTAACAACGTTATGATGATGTAAAAGGAACAACTTGCACTGTCACCCTCACAGCGAAACTTTCGAAGTTGAAGGAGGCCAAAACACCAAAGGAAAAGGTAGATGCAGCTCAACACAAAGAGGTAGTGTTGAAGGTGTGCTTGAAGCCTTGGCTGGACGAGGCCTATTTGGTCATGGCCTCCACTGAAGGAAAACTTGCTAGTCTGCAGGTGACTCAGTAGAAGCTTGAGGCTGAAAGTTCAGGACCAGCGAGAGAGCATTTGATTGAAGAAGTGAAGCAGGCAGCCGCGTAGTGCATCACCAAAGTGGCAGTCATATAGGTCGAGCTAGAAGGTCTTCACGCCAAGATCTCTGCGCCTGCATAGTGACTCAAGGGCGAGTCACCATGTTTGTGTTGGGGGCCTATTGGGAACAGGTTCCCCCAAGAGAAGTTTTGGGGATAAAAGCCCATGTTTTGGGAAAATTTTGTAATAAATTTGTAAAGTCTCCACATTTTGTGGTCATGGAGTGTGAAGGTGTCAAGGGTCATAAAGGGTTGTCCGCCCTTATTTCGTAAAGCATTAAGTCAGCTGTAAAGATCTACCCAGGGTCCACGGACTATGGGATTGTATCAAAAGGAGATAAGTAAGTAAGCTCTAGGTAGATTTGGAAGTTTTTGGTAGTGGGTTCTAAGTGTTCTTAGGTCTTAGCATAGGTAGAGGCTCTGCAACTAAGTGCACAGAGGCCTAGGGTGGAAGTCCTCAACTGAGTGCGCGATTCCTACAACTATGTGTGCAGGGTGGATAGAGTTTGTATGAAACTAGAAGATATCAATAAAGAGAAGGTTTTTGCAATTAATGTGTATTTAAGTATCTGTTAATGCATCTGATTATATTGCATTACGGTCTGGGTTTATATTACAATGCTTATTTGATGCACAAATTTATATGATTATATTTGTTAATTGAATGCAAGTAAGAATATCAGTTTATTTGATGGTAACTGTAATTGATTAGTAAAATAAGTAGAGCACTTGAGTTAACTAAAGAACCTATACAATACATTGTCATAGTAGCATGAAAGTGCTTAAACCACTGCTTAGGGATACGCGATGGACAACCGTACGCATTTGCAAAGGTATTGAAGGGCGAGATAAAAGGTAGAATGATAAGCCCTAAATCTTAGCCACCGGTGCAAAGGTAGGAGTAGGAGGTATAAACTGACATCACAACCATCTTAGGGTGCGAAAACTTGGTTCCAACATCCCCCCATACTACTTCGGGTGAGACTTCATTCCACACTCCATGGGTTGATGCCGAAAGGGCTAGTAGTGTAGGGATTTGTTTGGCTTACTAACGCTAAACCTGGGTCAGGGCCCATAAAGCTAACAGCTACATCCGGCCCTCATCATCAATCTAGATGGTTGTTAGGACTTCCCCCACTCACTATGGAGTATCTACTGAGCTCTAGTGAACTAGATTCCCAGCCTTCAAGAAATCAGTCTCCGAGATCTAAAATAGAATCAGTTTGGACATCGCATGATTCAATCTTACAGGAGGATTTCTTGATTAAAGGATTTCTTCCTCCATAGAATCCTCTGATCATGAATCTACTGGGACCACTCTTGTTTCATATTTAATTTATACATCCTTTGTCTTCCATTGGAACATTTCCACCGATCCCATTGATGACTAACAGGTCATGAGCATTTTTCGACACTTTTGGTCCATCATCACCTCCCCAGTCGATATTTAGTGCCACGCCTCTGATGGCGAACACCACTATCCCATCTATCCCATGTTCAAACCCTATCGTGACACCCACCACAAGTGGAACCTAGTACATTCTAGGTTCTGTCCATTTTGTGTTCGCCCCTAGACCTTTGACAAGTGCTACATATAGCACTCCTTATAATGCTCAATATAGCACAGTTAGCTCAGGTCCCTTAAACCAACTCTATGGTTGGCATCCATTGTATAGTTCTAACCACTAGATTCAGGTATCTGGGGGTACAGTTCCCAATATGCATATACTGTCTAGGAGTGTAATAGTTCCCCCTCCATTTTCAGGTCTTCATGGTCAACCATTGATTGACATGAACCCTCGTTATGTCAGTCAAGGACCTATGGTTAGTTATGTGGCAAGCTAGAACCCTCAACAAGGTCCCAATCCATCCATAGGGGCACCCTACTCACAACCTCAAATGAGTCAAGGGGGCACTCCTTATCTTGGGGGCATTTCCATCCCCTAGCGTAACAACCCCTATGGAAACCCACAGTAGAATACCATACCCCAAGGCACTTACTATACCATGCAACCTTTGTATAATAATGGAAACAACACGATGGGAGGACCGCAAGGATCCTCAAGTTATATTTCATTGCCTTGGTCCAAATCAGGGGCATCAAACACTTTACCTTTCTTGGAAATGCTTGATATCCATGACTTCTACAAACTCACAAATGGCCCCATCTATCACAACTTACTTTGGCCACCAATCCTGCATAAAATACCGACAAACATCTTGAAGTTCGAAGGGAAACAAGGGGAGGATCCATGTACACACATCACCACCTATCATCTATGGTGTGTTTCTAACTCCATGGTGGATGATAGTGTCCAGCTTCATCTCTTTCCCTACACCCTTATTGGAAATGCAGCCAAGTGGTACATTGAGTTACCATGCGTGTCAGTCAATACCTTTGGCACTTTAGTGATGGAATTCTTAAAGCACTTCTAGCTACCCATCCACTATGAAACTGGGACATAACTCCTCACTTCCTTATGTCAGGATACTGCGACCCACATCTTTGATCATATACATGAATGGAGATGGAGGGGGAGGTTAGTAAAAGCTCCCCTCCCAGACTATCTACTAGCAGATTGGTTCTGCAAGTCTCTACTCCCCCAAATAACTAAATATGTTGCCTTAGGGGGTGTGGTCACAAAATACCAATTCATTCGTCATGTCCAACACTTAGATCTGATACATTCATAGTCTGGCACTTTATACGATGTTATTCCCAATGCCCCTCGCAAGTCCACTGCTGCGCTACTCAACAACCCAGAGCGCACGCTAATGGGATTATCGGCGCAACCTCTAGGGCTGCTATAAAATAACTCAGTGGTCACATTTCCCATATGTCAGTTGACCCCTTTACCAAATCAACTACTCTTCCTACCACCACAATAAACTCTATGTAATCTACAAAAAAGCCTGGCGATAAGAACAAGAAGAATAATAAAAAGATTGCTCCTTCTAAAGAGCAGTCAACAAAGAAGTACAACCCAAAGCAGAAGGTTGTTGCACTCTCTCATGATGGAAAGGATAAACTCACCAGATTCCCTTGCAAAGTATGTGCCGAAGACCACATGACCTATCATTGTCCGCATCTTCAGGAATGCATAGATTTCACTACTAAAAATGAAACTGGCAGGATCCCCACTATCCTGAATAATCCTTTCCCCACTCAGCAGCAACCGCACCTTATTGCAAACCAACCCCAACCCCCACAAGGGGGCAATGGAAATTCGTAACATCCTTCAGCTAGTGAAGGACCATCTACCCTTTACGGTAAATCTACAAACAAGAGCCAAATATTATGGACCTCTAGTCAGTCATGCAGAGGAGCCCTCCTCAAGTCAAAACCCACCGCCACCTAACGATCTTCATATTGAAAGGCTAGTTTCTAAGCTTGTGATTCACCCCGCAAAAGGGGCACTTCATCACACAAAACATAATACATTTGCACGTGCCGCCCAAAACTATAGTATTGTAGAAGATTTGGCACATGCACCATCGACTATGTTGGCGCTCGAAGTATTACAAACCTGTCCAACACAAAGGAAAGCTCTGCTTTTGGCTATTAGTGGCGTCGACCCCCAGGATTCCATGCTTGCAATTTTTGACATGGAAAAATGTAAACCTCTCCTTTCACACCAGCTTGCATTTCAGGTGCAAATATTTTCGAAAGGGAAAGGAATACATAGAACTGTCATTGACGAAGGTGCTTTAATATGCAGAATTTTGACTTCACGTTGGCTCGCTTTGGGTTCTCCAACCCTTTCCCCTCTGTAGAATTCCCTTAAAGCTTTCGATGACCACATGTTCATCCCAAAAGGTTACCTAGCTAGCTACCCCATCACCCCGAATGAGAAAATGGTAACAATGGACATCAAAGTCATAGATAGAAAGCTCGACTATAATCTCTTGTTGGGTCGCAGTTGGACTTACTCCATGACTGCCATTGTGTCTACTGTCTTTTGCATCATCCTATTTCCATTGGATGGAAATATAGTCATGGTGGACCAGCTATCCTTTTGCATCCTTGATTATTCACCATTACCCAATGGCTTTGTACCCTTAGTGGGTGGTGTACTTGATTCTTATGTCAATATCGGTATCGGTCCATTGAAGGGCTCTTCCCTGATGGGTTGTTTCCCTCCTTTCCCGCTAGCAGTTCCACAGATGGTCAATATGGTTTCATCCATTCCTCACAAACCAACCGACCCTTGGATCCTACCGGCCCCTTCAGATATTAACACTTACGGAGACCAAATGCCACTGTCATAGCTGAATTGGCCTACCAAGCCATTCAATCTGCATCCAAATCTCCTGTTACTTTGGTCGCAGCCAACAATACCACCGCCCCTCACATAACTACTGCTTCTTTCAATCTACTCAATAAAGTCCTACCTACAAACACAACTATTAGAGATATCATGAGTTTAGAAAAGTGACCTTGGTAGGAATCGCACCATCGTGTTTTGATATTTGATTCGGACATGATGCCTCTTTAAATCCTATTTGTTTTGACGTACCTAAAATTGTTTCCTCACCTTATACGACTATCCAAACTTTGGACTTGGAAGGAAACATGGGAAATATTTCAAAGACATTGCTCATCGATATTTCTATCAAGACAAGAATCGTGAAAAATATACAAATTATAGCCAACTGTAATCCTAAGGAAATTGCTAGCTTCACATACCCTTTTAAGGACTTCTACAATGTTTTCCCTTGGTGTTATGAGGAAATGCATGGCATATACCCCTCTATTGTCAAGCATGAGATCAAGAATCATCGAGCATTCTTTTTATGGTATTTTTCTTGCTTGTTAATTAGAAAAATACTTGAGTCTCCCTCTTTAGGCTCGTTAAAATACCATGAAGAAGACCAAGAATTATTTTTTATGATATTTTTCTTGCTCATTAATCTGAAAAACCTTGAGTCTCCTTTGGGATCATTAAACTACTACAAAGAAGATGTGAGCATTTTCTTTTATGGGATGTTTTCTCACTCTTAAACTGAAAAATCCCTGAGTTTTTCATCATCGGGTTCATTAAACACTTACAATGACAGTCCAAGCAACTCTTTTTCCCTCTTTTTCTAGCAAACTAAATTGAAAAAATTGATTGAGCATTATTTTTTGGGACCTTTTTCTCACTCATAATATTGAAAAAACCTCGAGTTCCTTCTTCATGCTCATTAAAAAGTTATGAAGAAGCTCTGAGCATTCTTTTTAGGAACTTTTCTCACTCTTTAAATAAAAAAAACCACGAGTTTAAGTCATTGGGCTCGTTAAAAACTTACGACAATGATATGAGTTCTTTCTTTTTTGGGGCTATTTATTGCTCTCAAATCAAAAAATCCCTAATTTTTCCCTTCTTTGGGATCGTTAAATCTATGAATAAGGAATGAGTAGTTATTTTACCTCTTTTTCCTCCCTCAATAAACTGAAAAAGATACCTTGGGTTTTCTTCATTTGACTTGTTAAAGTTTGATTAAGGTATTGAGTTTGTCATAGAGTGACTCATTAAAATTTCGCAACAAAAATCGAGTTTACTTCGTCCCCTCATACTCGTAACAAAATTAGGCAAACATCGATTGAGCATAGGTTTCTCTTTATCTGGACTCAGTAGATTACCTTACAGAAAAGGAACCATTCTGGGTATACTATTAAATTTTTTTCGCACCCGGTTAAACAAATATGACAAAGGGACCACCTTGGAGTTGTTCTTTACGATCTTTTCAAACTCTCGAAATATGAAAATACCACTGAGTTGTCTCATCTAGACTCATTAAATTACACAGATAAGGAATAAAGTCACTCTTTTTACAATCTTTTTCAGACTCTTAAAACATGAAAATATCGACAAGTTTGTCTGTCTGGATTCATTAAACTAATCATATAGGGCATAGAGTTTCTCTTTTTACGTTCCTTTTCAGAGTCTTAAAAAATGAAAAGATTGATGATTTTACCTGTATGGACTCACTAAACTAATTAGATGGGGAAAGTGGACAATACAATTGTGTTATGTTCTATATTTTGAAAGAGTCTTTTAGCAGTAGTCGCTGCCGTGAACATGGCACTCCCTCAGATAAACCTTCCTCACGACGAACTCTCAATATGAATCTTACCATCCTATGAGTTTAGCCTATATACCCCAATTTTCTTGCATCTCTGTATCCTAACACTCTTTGGTGTTCATCAATCTAGTGCTACATGGTTAAAACCATTTTCGTGCCTTCTATTGTTCAAGGGAAAACTTTTATCTTCTATTTCCTTCGTCAAACCATCAAACATATACTACCATCATAACCTCTGTCTCTTTGAACCAATACTCAAAATATTCCTCAAAAAACAATCATTCTTGTCTTGTTTCGTGTCAATTAATGTAGGACACCTTATTGCCTACCTTTCAACAAGTCTCTTTCTATCAACTTCACCACTCTATCTAGGAAGAAGACCCATCAACACTTCATTGCCTTGGTACTTGTAGAAATCAGTGGCAGGTCACCTTGTGCTTAATCAAGGGCTTTCATTATTGGCTCTTGGTTAAACGATTCTACAAGTGTTCGACGACAAAAGAATTTTTGGCACTTGCTAGATTGTATTGTGTGTCTCCAAGACCATCACCATTATTGATGGCCATCCTCACATCTGTTAACAGTCTCCATTACTGATTGGTAATCAGATGATTTTGTGCATGTTCGACATCAACGCTTATATTCACATGTATCGATCTATGTTTTTTAGTGAAGTGGAAATCAAGGCCTTGGGTGGAGGCTTGCATCACTCATCCTTGTTTCCTCTCCCAAGTTGCATTTATTGTTTTTTGGAGACAGCTCATCAGAATGATCCTATTATGACATAGGTTCCACATTGTGCTTATCGGCGGTTAGCATCATCATATCTCTATTCTGAGAAAATCACTTTGACATAGCTACTAAGCGTGGGAATGCCTGACTCAAGACATTATTTTAGTTGTTTTATATATATGTGTTGTATTAGGTTTCATGTACCACCAAAAGCTTTGATCCTCTCCCTTTTTTCCAAAGAAAAGAACAGTTAAATATAAAGTATTTTGGCCATTGTCACAACCTTTGATCTCACACTTTATGGGGCATCTGCTATACAGTAAAATGACCTCTTCATTAGCTCAGAGGATAAATACATGATGATTGAAGGACTGGCTAAGTTCATAGGCCCAGATGTGAAGTTAACGTAGTCTAGACACTATCAACCTACTTTATAAAGCCTCTCAGAAAGCCTAAGAGTGCGTTAGTGCCTAGGGTAAATCTACCTTTTACCTTGGGAAGAGTGTTAGTGACCTTACATCAGTTTCTATGGGTCAAAGGAGTGAACTGACTAAGAAAATATCCCTATATTCTCTCCTATGTCAGCTCATAAAAGCAGGGAAATATCAAAACTCGACTTGTTTGCGGGAATTACTAATTCCTAATAGAGTAGGCAAATGGGAAAGAGCATAAAGGCATGGAAACATCACTACTTTTTCGTAATGGAACTCATGAAGGACTTGGCAACCCTAACCTCACATTCTATATATGCAAGGTTAGGGCCATTGTTAAAAGGGTCGAACCATTTGAAAGGATTACCTATTTGACTGTCGAGCATAGTCTCAAACCAAGGCATCAGAAGAGGTTAAGAAGGGAGAGAGAGAGGATTTGGAGGGGTGAGGGAAGGCTGATGCAACTGATGGTTGTAATCACTCTTTCTACATCAATATAGAACTACAGTTGTATTGTCCACTTTGGGATGTTGATAGTATGACATGTTTGTATGTTTATTCAATCTCATTAGCATGAGTGGCTTAGTTATATACAACTAGATATCTTTATATGTTCATGCATTGTTCATTGAGGTTTTATGTTGTGATATTACACTTTTCTTTGCTATGTGCAGGTTTTGATCTGGAGCTGGCACAGGGGTCTTCCACCTAGCTGCATTGCGCTCTCCAACAACAAAACACTAAGACTCGAGGTAATAATTCCTTCTCGCTTTGATATTGATTTGTTTAACATAGATATGCTTGTATACTTGTGATAGTTGCAGCTAATCTGACAGTCTGCCAAGGATCCTAGGAAGATCCTTAAGGGTTTCTACATCACCAAACACCCGTGCATTAATCCCTATAGCACATATCACTAATGATAACATAAAAAAGGAATGGTTAGTTACTGCTCTGCAGGATCGCACACTAATGTGGTATATTAAGTATTTCGTTGATCATCCTATAGCAATGCTAGCAGAGACTAAGGATGCTTTAAACAAAGAGTTAAGTAAGCCTAAGTTTGACTCGCAACCAGTGTTTGGATTTATGGAAATCACAATGAGGTTTGATGAGATGCCTTGGGAGTTAGATCAAAGGCTAAAATGTGTGATCTACAAAGCTAATATGCATCTCATAGATGGTCAATGCCGCGGGTGGTTTATAGCCTTGCTTCTGCCCCACCTGAGGATTACTTTATCACAATAGAAGGTAGGAACTCAGGCAGAAGCCCTGGAAATCGTGATGATATTTCATGTGACACTTATTAAGGATGCAACTTTGGGAGTGCAATAAATTCACTCAGTTGTAAAACATCTACTTAGAATTGGAGAGCTTGAAAAAAGAGAAGGAGGCTTGGCTAGTGGTGCACGAGGAAGTTTGCTGCCTAAAATGTAAGAGCTAGGGGCACGATAAATACCACTACCCTGTCTTTGAAAATTATTACAGGAGGGGGGGGGGGCAATTCCCCTAAGGCTGAAATCTCTAGGAGGACCAAGTGCGGGGTCTCACTATGGTGTGCTATTTGTTAGGTGGCTGGAAAACATGCAATAGATAATTTCCATTTACTTCATAAGTTCGTTCAGATGCCACAACAATTGTTTTGCGATTTCTGCAAATCAGTGGGCCATGATGAGTGCCACTATCATAGTTATGAGTTGATGATGGAAAGAATGCGTACCTACTGAATGCAAGTAGAAACTCGGCCTCCAGAGTAGGGTGTTGGAGGAGCGTGCAGAGGATATTGGGGATGAGGACAAGGCCGAGGAGGAGGAGGACCTAGTAGAGGTCGCAGGCAGGTTATTTGCTATAACTGCGAGACACCAGGGCACTCTGCGTGGGAGTGTCAGAACCAAACACAATCATCATATCAATAATGCAGCTAGTTTGACCACACTATAGAAGAATGCCCTATATTGATAGCTAAGATTGAGGATAAAAATACGGAGCCTCAACAACCTATGTAGACCTTTCAAATGATGAGAGTTGAGCCCTGCGTAGAAGATCAGAATGTGAATATAGTGCTGAGGAGTGGAATAAATATTGGGGATGATATGGGAAAACATCCTCAAGAGAATGGATGGGTCTCTAAGGCCCTCAAGAAGGAAGTTGGGTTCAATCTACAGTGTGCAAAGGAAATGTTTATGGAAGCCAAGAAAATTTTTGCTGAGGCATCTACCTCAAGAAGTGAGAGAAAAGTGTTAGAAACCAGCATGCTTATAGAGGTCGATCCCTTTGTGCTTACCACGGTCTTGGAGACCCGCATGAAACTTCTATGTGATAGAAAGGATGTGAAAGGCCTATAAGAATTGATAAAAAAGTGTGCTGGAAAAGAAAATGCCCCCAATGGAGACCAAAACTTGGCAAACGTAAGGCTAGAACAGGACACGAGATGAGGCTCACCATGCAAATAGGAGAGAATGAGATGGACCGGGTCATTCTGGATATAGGGTCTGATGTGAATGTTTTTCCTAAATAGACATGGGAGAGAATGGGGAGACCTACTCTACAGTGGTCTCCAATCCAACTTCAAATCGAAAACTAGCAGAAGATTATCCCTATGGGATGACTACATGGAGTAAAAGTGGATATAGAAGGTGTAAGCGCACTAGATGATTTTGAAGTAATAGAGATCATTGACGAAAGAAATCCATACCCCACACTTCTTGTAATTGACTGGGCCATTGACATGAATGGAGTAATCAACTTAAAGAAAAGGACGATGTTGTTTGAGAGGAAATCATTACGTGTGGTAGTACTGCTGGACCTTGTAGAAGGACCACGCTATACTGATCCAGTACGTGACTATGAAGAAAGTGATGATGACTTGGATCAGATCTACAAAATAACAATGCGAGGTAAAGATTGGATTAATTCAATAACTGATGGATGGATTGCATGGGACGAGGAAAGTTCCTATACCTCAGACTTAGATGAAGAATTGGAGCATTGGTAGAATTGACTGCATGAAATATCTATGCCATCTTGCAACATGATGACTAAATCGTTGCACTGTGTCATCAAAGGTAAGAATTTTACTCTATTATGATGTTTTAACTAACGTAGATAAGTTTTTGGTTGCTTTTGAACAAGAAGTTGCTAAGGATCATTGAATCCAAGCACTAGATTTGGTGCTCCACGCTATGCCTGCACGATGGTGGGGTATGCACAAGGACAACTTCAATGAATGGTGAGATTATGAAAGGATGATGAGGTTGTGATTTGGACGTCCTAAAGTTTGAATGAATGGGAAATATGATGGGAGACATTATCCACACGATCATTTAGCGAAATGGACAAAAGCTTATGGAATGGAGCCACACTTATAGTCGATGCACTTATTCTGTCATACTTTGGATACAATTCTTATGAATTAGTATCTAGAAATGGAGCTCTACCATGGCACAGTGGAGTGGGATATATTAACAGAAGAATCCTTAATGACCTTCATTTTTGAATATGGGTTAGAGAGCATTGATGAAGCTTTGTAGGAGATTAAGGCAACGATCTTCATAATTCCACAGGAACCTTTGGAGTTGGTTCAACCAGATTGCAGCACCTAGCAGTGCCATGCACTGGAATGCTATAATGTGACTGCTAAGGGGGAGGATAAAGCTGCAAGAAATATCAATATTCTAGAGGTAGAAGGCCATCACGAGGTCGAAGGTTTGCAAATAGAAAACTCTGACATCACTGCACCATTGAAAACCATACAAGTGAACATTGGTACTGAAGCAGAGCCAAAATTTGTGAATATTGGGGATTACTAGGATGACGCCATAGTGGATAAAGTTGTTGAGTTACTCTGTGAGTACCAGGATATTTTTCCTACCAAGTTTTCAATCTTGAAGGGCATCATAGGTGACTTTGGTGTGATGAAAATCACTTTGAAGTTAGATGTGAAGCATATTAAGAAGATGTCGTATCGCCTTAATCCCAAATACAAGGAAAAGGTTCACTTGGAGTTGGATAAGATATTATAAGCCGACATCATCAAACCTATGGAATAATCTGATTGGGTGAGCTCGATGGTAGCTCAAGAGAAGAAATAGAAAGGAGAGATAAGGATTTGCATTGATCTAAGGAAGCTAAATGATGCATGCATCCATGATCCTTTTCTGACACTGTTTACAGATGAGGTGTTAGACAACGTTGGAGGGAAGGAGGCCTACTCATTCACTGATGGGTTTTCGGGGTACCATCAGATCAAAATCATGTCAGAGGATAGGAGCAAAACAACCTTCGCGATGGAATGGGGTTGTTTTCAATACACTCTGATCCTGTTTGGGCTCAAGAATGCAGCTGAAATATTCTCTCGCATGGTCATCACGGTGTTTAAAGAGTTTATTCATAAGTTATTGGATGTCTACTTTGATTACTGGATAGTCTTTGGGTTAGTGAAGTTCCATGTAGCAAGCTTCTGCTTGATGTTGGATAACTGTCACAAGTACTAGATCACGTTGAGCCTTAAGAAGTGTTTATTTTGTGTCCCCTTTGGGATCTTGCTCTCTCATGTGGTGTGTAAGCAAGGGATGATGGTGGACCCTACCAAGATTATGGTGATAGTGAATTTGTAGGCCCGAAGAAGTGTCAAACAGCTATGCGTAACGTTGGGACATACAAGATATTACAGGAAGTTCATCCAGGCTTATGCTCAGATTATCGTGCCCATGGAGAAACTACTAAAGAAGGATACTACATTTTGTTGGGATGAAGAATGTTAGTGCAGTTTAGAGGTTTTGAAGGAAAATATGGTCATCGCATCAATTTTGGTCTTCCTTTATTGAAAGAAGGAATTCCATGTACATGTTGATGCCTCTTGCATTACGTTGGGAGTAGTGCAAATATAGGCCAGTGAAGGAGAGATGGATCACCCTATAGTCTTCGTGAGTAGGAAATTATCGAAGGTCGAGAAGGATTACTCAGCAACAGAACACGAAGCAGTGTCTATGGTGTACGTGCTTCAAAATTGTAGGCACTATCTGTTGGGTAGACATTTCAAAATGTACACAGATCATTCTGCCTTGAAATACCTATTTAATAAGCATGTGTTGGGGGGGAAGATCTCTCGATGGTTGCTACTATTCCAGGAGTATGACTTTCAGGTTATTGTGAAGCCAGGTAGGTTGAATACAAGACCTGACCATCTATCATGGATCAAAACAGGAGAAGAGCCTACTAATTTGGAGGAAGGGTTTCCCGATGTGCAACTCTTCACGATACGCATAGAAGATAACTACTTTGTAGATATTATTCACTTTTTGACCATAGGGATAGCATTGGAGGTGTATACAAGTCATCAAAAGAAGGAACTAGTAGTACACATGGTGCACTTCCCAGTGACTGCAGGAAATTTGTATAAAATGGGAGAAGATGAGATATTTCGGTGATATGTGCCATATTTTGAGTAGAATAGAATCCTCACTGAAGCTCATGGAGGGGTTGCAGGAGGAAATTATGTAGGAAAGGTAGTAGCACATCAGATTTTTCATGTAGGGTTATAGTGACCTATGCAACATAAAGATTCTAAAGCATATTGTAGGGCATGTGATGCATGTCAACGAACAGCCAGACCATCGTGGAGGGATGAGTTTCCACTGAATCCTCAAGTATCATTACAACCATTTGAAAAATGGGCATTTGATTTCATTGGACCAATTCAGCCCCCAGGGAAGTAGACAGGTGCAAGCTATATCATCACTACGATGGAGTATCTAATTAGATGGGTAGAGGCATAGCCAGTTAAAGATTCCAAAGGTGCTACAATAATGAATTTTTTGTTTGAATATGTCTTAACTAGGTTTGGTTGCCCAAAATTGTTGATGAGTGATCGAGGCACACACTTCCTAAATGAGACAATCAACGCATTGGCTAGGAGTTTCAGGTCTATCATTAGAAGAGCACATCGTATCATCCTCATTCTAGTGGAATAGTTGAGTCCTTTAATAAGATTTTGGATAACACACTGATGGAGGTTTGTAATGCACAATGGAATGAGTGGGATGTGCGTGTACTTGCAGTAATATGGGCATATAGGACTACTTTGTACAAAGCTAATAAGATAGACACCTTTTACGTTGGACAATTGAGTAGAAGCTATGATGCCTATGGAATATATCATGCCTAGTCTACACATAGCATCTTTCATAAGTATGGCTAATCACAAAGCCTTGGAAGAATGAATCACACAACTGATGGATCTTGAAGAAGACAGATTCTTGCCTAGATTCCATCAGCAAGTACAGAAGGAACGTGAAAAAGCATGGCACAATTGACATATCAAGCTGTGCACATTCAAGGTAAATGATTTGGTATTGTTATACGATAGTAAAGGCACTAAGTTTTTGGGGAAATTTTAGATGCATTGGTTGGGCCCATATATTATTAAGGAAATTACAGATAGAGGCGCAGTTCAGCTAAATGGAGAACCATTTCTGGGAAGGGTGAATGGAAGTCTATTGAAGCCATATACAGGGGATCCTGCACAATGACTATATGACGGCAGGATAATATTAGTGCTCCAAGTAGTTGTAAGGGATTATGGGACTATAAACTAAACTCTTAGATTGAAGGACTAAGCGGCAGATAGGCTGTGTGGAAAATGGTGAAGTTGCAGTATAATAAGTTGCACATAGGTAGATGCGCTATGGAGAAAGGTGTTGTGCAACACAGTAGGAAAGTGACCATTGGAGTCATTGTTCATGATTTGACAGCCAAAAGATGGTTAAGAGGAGTGGGCCAGTGGCATTTAAGGCCAAAATATTTGAAGATCTACCGCCAAACCAACATTAATGATTAGCGAATATAGGATGAACAATGAACAAATGTTCATCGAGAAAATGCAGGCCTTAAAGGAGAAGGAAACCATGTAGGCACATATTTCCAGGCTGGAGACTGTGATTTTTGAGGCATGCAGAACCATGCGAGAGCTTCACATTCTAGAAGATGCATAACTAGAAGCTATGATCTAGAAGTCAGATGCAGGAATCCGTGAGACAAAGGTAGAAGTTGGACAAGTTCAATTCGAACTCAACATGAAAATAATGGAGATGCAACTTAAATTAAAGCCTACGACTCCACTTTAGGTCAGCGAGCAGTGTAGAGCCGCCATTAGAGAAGGGATGATCACTTTGGATGCCGTAGTCGGTAACTCCTCAATATTATTTGAATAGGTGATGGATTTGGTAACGACTCTAGAAGAAGACCCAAACATGTAGATATTGAACACAGAGGTTCAAGCACTGTAGAAGAAGTACGATGAGGTTAGGGCGATGACACACTCAATTGTTCTAGCTCAGCGCCTAGCCAAGTTGCTTTAGGGGAAGCATCTCCTCGCACATGTAGAAGCAGCCTAGAAGAAGGAGGTCGTCCTTAAGGCTAAGTTCGAGCCTTAGTTAGAAGAATCCTACCAAGACACAACAAAAATTTAGGAGAAGATGATGGGCTCGTAGCAGACACAACAAATGATGAAATTGGCCGCAGAAGGACCAGCTACAGAGCAGCTTGTAGAAGAGGTCAAGCAGGCAGCTACAAAGAGTGCTGTCGAGGTTACAGTTTTGTAGGTGGAGCTAGGGGATCTTTGCATCAATATCATTGCGCCATCCGAGTGACTTAAGGGTGAGTCACAACCTTTGTGTTGGGGGCCTATTGGGATAGGGTCCCTTGGGTCAGTTTTGGGGTTAAAACCCAAGTTTTGATGTAAATTTTGGTAAAAGATGTAAAGTCTCCATGATTTGTGGATCCAGAGCACATAGGTAATTAGGAGTAAAATGGGTTTTATCCCCTTGTGTATGTAAAGTTGAGTCATTTTTGAGATCTACCCATGGTTCGCGGACCATGGGATTATATGTAAAAATCTATAAATAGGTGTGCCTTAGAGAGTCTAAGGTATGTATTTGTCTAAAAGATGAAAAAGTGCAAGTAAGAAGCGGGCGTATAGAAGGAGAAAGGCTTCACAACTGAGTGCACGGAGGCCTAGAGTAGAGTCCACAACTGAATGCACGGAGGCCTATAGTAGAATCCACAGCTGAGTGTGCGGACCCTTGCAGTTGAGTGCACAGGGTAGTTTTGAGTCTGTAACCCCATATTGAAGATCAATAAAATAGATTGTTGAAGAATTCATGTGTTATCTGTTTACTTATGTTATTTATGTCTGTGATATATGACGTGATTGAATAATGTCTTCATGAAATAATGATCTATTGATGTGTGGCTCTATGGGAAAAGTCTTAATAACTATACATAATGCATCTTAAATACTTTCATGAAGATTATAATACATTATGATAGGCTTATTAAATACTAAAGTAGATCTATGAGAGCTTAGACCTAGGGTTATTTTATGGTGCACATAAGTTGATGATTTATCTGTTAAGGGTCCAAAAATACGTATCATAGACCTTTGCGAAGGTCTAGAGCTAGTTTAAAGGAAGTTGTAGTACCAAGCCTAGGGGCTTATAGATCTTCATGAAGGTAGATCTAAGGAAATAAAAGGACATCACACTAATCTTTGGATGCAGAAACATGGTTCCAACATCCCCCCCATATTGCTTCGAGTGATACTTCAGCCTGCGCTATGTGAGTTGATGCTGAAAGGGCTAGTAGTGTAGGGTTTTGTTTGGTGTAATTAACTCTAAACTTGGGTTAGGACCCACTAATCCAATAGGATTAGCCATGCCTTTTAACAGATAATAGATCACATGCTCACTAATATCATCATGACTTTGGACCAACACCATTCCAATAGAGGAACCTGTGGCTGCCAAATAGAGGAGAAGGTCATGCCCATTGTTGGGAGCACTAAGCAGTGGGGCTGATATAAGTGCCTGTTTCAAGGCATCCAATGATCATTGGGCTTGATCATCCCACAAGTATGGTAATTCGTCCTTTAGTAGGCACATAAAGCCTTTCATCAACTCATCGTAATTTATGATGAACCATTGTAACAAGTTTTCTTTCCCTTGCAAACGTTGGATCTGCAAAATGGATCGTGGTTCGGGAAATAGAGTAATTTCTTTTACCTTATTGGGATCAACCTTAATCCAATGTTTTGAGATAATGAAACCAAGTAGGCATCCAGACTCGAAAAAGAAAAAACATTTGTGCGGATTCAAGTGTATGTTATAGAACCTAAACCTAAGAAAGATTTATTGTAAATGAACTAGGTGTTGAGTTCACTTCTTGGAATGGGATGGAAGGTCATCTAAGTAAAGTTGAATGATATGTCTGATATCATGGAATGTTTAGTCCATGGCCCATTGAAATTTTGCTCCAACATTCTTTAATTCAAATGGGAGTTTTCGATATGCAAATATTCCCCAAGGGAAAATGAAGGTGGTTTTGTGCTGGTCCATGACTTTTATGGATATTTGGTTATAACCTGAGAAACCATTCATAAATAAGAAGGATTTGTAGCCAGCACAGTCATCAATTATTTGGTCGATGGATGGTGTCAGATAATTATCTTTTGGACATGTAGTGTTCAAGTCCTGGTAATCAACACAGACATGGATGGTACCCTGTTTCTTATCTACAAGAACCATATTGGAAACCCATTCTCTTAAAGGGAATGGGGTAGACAAAACCAACATGTAACAATTTTCCCACCTTAGTCTTGATGGCTACAATTTTGCGGGGGTGGACTGGTAGAAGCCTTTGGTGGATAGGCTTGGAATTTTCATAGACCTTGAACTCATGCTCGATAATAGATGGATCTATGTCAGGCATTTCCTCGTAAGACCAAGAAAATACATCGTGGAATTCCTTAAAAAGGAAGGTGAAGCTTGCAATTTCCTTAGTAGTGGAATTGACTCCAATTTTTATGTTTTCCATGATTCCTGTCTTGAGTAAAATATCGATGAGAAATGTCTTTGAAATATTTTCCATGTTCCCTTTTGAATCCAAACTTTGGATAGTCGTATAAGGCAAGGGAACGATTTTAGGTGTTTCAAAGGATAGGATTTGTATGGGCTTCATGTTCAAATCAGATATTGAAACACAATGGTGTGAATCCTCCCAAGGTCGTTCTTCTACACACATGATCTCTTGAATAACTTCGTCCGAAGGTAGGACATGATTGAGGATATCATTAAAGGGAGCATTTATGGGAGAGGAGGTGTGTTACACATCATTTTGTCACTGCCCCTGTACTCCCCGTTCCTTGATCCTAGAGGACCTCTACAATGAACCTTACATGCTTACCCTTCATGAATAAACTCCCATTATGTCCCTATCCATGAGCAGAACAATTCCCTTTTGCACCATTTCTCAAAAACTTCTGTTTTGCCCAGTTTACAAGGTCGATGCTAATGGAATTTATCCTACTTGAGCCGATATGCAACTTAACATTGTCCCTAGCGCTAACCAGAGTGACTGATCTTTATTCTAGTCGCTTCGGTCCTCTTATGGAATTTTTTAAATAAAGAGCCGAAGCTTCCACCTCTAGAAGCTTTGTAACGGAAGTCTAGTAAATGGTTTGGCTAGATGGGCTCGAGGATGTCAGTTTGGATTGCTTTCCCCTACAATGATGGAAATACCTCAAGAGATAAGACCTTCTCCCATGAGGAGAAGATCCATATCCCATCTATTCAACCTATATAAACCTCCATTTTTCCCAAACACAAGCTAGTGCTAATATTGGTGTGCTAGTGCTAATGAAGTTTGGAGAAAAAAAATGCTATTCATAGTTGTAGCTTTCTAGTTGTTTGAGGGAGAAGTGTGAATTTGGTTTAGTGTGAAGCCTAAAGGGAAGAGACTTAAACGACTATTGTTGAGGCCATCATGGAATGCTAGTAGGAGTGTGTGGGAACCTGATTTTGTTAGAGGAGAATGACAACGTCAAGACAATGGTTGTAATCTCTTCTTGATTTACTACATGATTTGTCATCTTACATGTTCATGCCTTAATGTTTCTTGACTTGTTAAGTAGGTTGAATTACAATTTGTCTATTATCATGGTTATTGTTTGCTATTGTTTACTTGTTTAAGGTGTTTGAAGAAGGAAGCGAGAGATAGTTGTAGAGAGCAAGCAAGGACATCATCAAATAGGATAAGTGTACTAAGAGGTAAACCCTATTAATTGGTTATAATGTAAGGAAATCTTGCATAGAACGTATTAGTTGTGGCTAGAACCATTATCGGGCTAGAGGAATTGTTTGTGTCCACACTCATAATTTTACTTCACCACAAATTGGCAACCATACTGGGGAGCCAATCCTTCTGTCTGTCTTGTTTGAGATTTCGTGATTTAGTGTGAACTTTTCTAGTTCCACTTTTTCCCTTTGGTTCTATTTCTTTTCTCCTTCTTACTAGTTTGAGTTTGAAATTCATAGTAGCAGATCTGGTCCCTGTTTCAATTTTTTTTATTTTTTTCTTGGCTCCCTTGCTCACTCCACTTAATCCATTAACAATCGCACTGATCAGACCAATATGCTAAGAAACAGTCATGCTGACTGACCTCTGGTGCTTGTATTCATTTAGGCAGTCGCGTCGATGCTTGTAAGTGAAGATTAGGGTTTTTCCCCAGTCTTGGCCAGTGTGTTTTTCTCTCATGATTTCAACCCCGTAAACCTTTTAGAATGTGTTCTCCCTGACTGTAGAGCTTCATCTAGCTTGGTTTGTGTGCTTTCTTAGTTTATCCCACCCTCTCATGTGTTAAGTCTGGCCCCCTATGTGATTTTTTTTTTTTTTTTAAATCCCTTGATCAACACTTTTCTGGCCAAACAGTCATGCCGATCAGGCCTATCGGCGCTGGTTTTAGCCTGAAAGTCATGTCGATCAAAACTACTTTTGGCCCAAAAGTTACTTTGATCTTTGAGTTAAGAAAAAAAAGAAATTCTCCCATTCCAGTGCCAGTGGGTCTTGACCCTTGGACTCTCTTCTTCCTCCTAGAAGTGAATTGGATGCTTTGTTTACTTCATTTTTAATTGAATGAGTGAAAGAGTCTCATTTTTTCTCTTATTATGAGTGTCTCTTTTCTCATTCCAAGCATAGATTACATTTCTTGGTTTGTCAATTAAAGCATTGATGTGTTTGGTTTGTTCGATTCAGGGAAGAAGTTTCTTTTAGTTTCATTTATCATGCCTTGAATTTGACTGATTCTTGTTTGTTTAGAATTGTGAATGTTTTCATTAAAGTGCTTTATGTGAAAGATTCATTTTTCATTTTATGAAAAGAAGAACATCATTGTAGTTTACTTAAGTGAAAGTATTGCATTAATGGTATCATTAAGAAGCTAGAATTGCATCATCATAAGCATAGGAAATGAAATGAAACTTATTATGTTATTAAGGGAAGATCAAGTGCATTTAGGACATGTATTAGTGAAAGTTTGCATTCTTTAATTGTTGCATTGATTGTGTGCTCTCTATCCCTCAATTAGTGTTAACTTTCAGTGAAGACAAATATCTCTTTTCTCATATAGATGCATGTAGGAGTTTTTTCAGATGACAGTGGAAGGGCCTTGTAATTGAAACCTAATTCAATATAAGCTGTTAAAATTTATTGAATTAACCTAAGGAAGCATTGAAACTTAATGCTCACATTTAGTGGTCTAGGATAGAGACATGTTCTAGCTGTTGGGTGCATATAAGGTGACTTTTAGAACACCTAATTGCCTCACATTAATTATCAACCTGGGTAAGTCTTTTTGTTTCAAGAGTGTACACAATATATGCAAGTGATGAAAATCATTGTATCTATAGAGAGTAATGCTTTAAGATAACTTATCAATTTCAATACAAGAGTAAACGGATCAAACCATAAATCTCAAGCTTGTAACTTCAAAGAAATTAACATATTCAAGCATCAAAACTAAATCTTAATCTAAACCAAACTCAATCTTAATCAAGAGATTCTAATTGCAATTACATCAACCGAGTACACCGTATCAATAATAGAGCTCTTTCAGTTGAATCTAAACTACTGGATAGAAATAAAGCATCTAATCTAATCAATAACACTTTGTCCTTTAATTAACGAGAAATGATTCTACAATTAAATCAGTTCATGACATATATAAATGAAATCAATTAGAATTGTGCATTAATGAAATGAATACTAAAAATCCAAATTAACGAAAGTAAATCAACTACAAAGCTGTAAAGCAGAATAAACTTGTAGCAAATGGAAAAGTATAAAAGAAGGAACAACAGAAGATCCACTAGAGACCGAGCACTAGCCACTAGCGAATACTACTTAGCTACTTCAGAATATCAGAATGAACAGTAATGCAAGTTATATATTAATCATCAAAGTCACTTTTCATTGCAATACGATCTCGTTCTTCAGAATTACGTTTCTGTAAATTAAAATTACAATTGAACTAAAAAGGTGAGAAGTTCCTCCTCTCTATTCTCTCATATTCTCCAATTCTCCCCATATTATCCTCCTCCCTTTGATCTCTATTTTCATTTAAATACAAAGAGAGAAAAGAGAAGTTACAACAAAGCTGATTACAAAATGATTTCCATTACAAATTTGCATTATACAAAATGAATTGATCAGCAAGATCATATCTGAAAGATCTTTCCATCAACATTCCGCAGGAACAAGTCGAATTTGGTATTGCAACTGGAAGAATTTGGAAAATGGCCGCCAAAGCAAACTTGAGAAAATTGTCTTCGAAGAACCTTCCGTTTCTCTTAATACAGACTGGATTTTGGAAAACTGCTCATTACAAAACTAACTCGGTCCATTTTGGACAAAATTCATGTTTCAGATTTTCTAGATTCTATTTCATTTGTCCAAAACGTTCAATGCAAAATCGTCACTTCTTATTCCAATGAATTTCTGAGTTGAAATATTTAATTGTGAGTTGGAGATAAAATTTGCAATCTGGAAAAGATCTTGGAGGAAAAATCATGAGTGATGTTACAACAAATCCATTAATAAACCATGATTGGTAAAATCATGCATAATAATCATCAATTTATTAAAAATAAAGGAGAAAAATAATATTTATCCATAAGAACATAAATAATTATAAAATGGAATTATATGATAAATTATGATAATGATGTGATAAATAATGGTAGAAATGGGTGAAATAGACGTCAAAAGTGATAATAATAGGGAAAAATTAGTGGCCCAACGTACCCCCAAACTGAATATGTTGCATGTCCTCGTGTAACCACGAAGACTCTATATTAACCAAGCTATAAGAAATGTTCATCCCAAGTCATGAAAGTGATGGAACAAATGAGTTCTTCCTCAAATAATGAATATTAAATTTTAGCAATGTTGATGAAGGCGTAACAATTTTCACATTGACTTTCAAGCATATGTATATGAAGTTGTAGCAAAATATGATATAAGTAATGAAAAAATTCATTATTCATTTTCTCAAAAACTGAAAACTATATTTTGCTGAAGTTTGGCAAGAATATTTCGACTATATTAATGCTTCTCTAATCCAAAAATCATATTGTTTTGATGCACAAATCATGAGATATAAGCAAAATGGTTGTAGGTGATAGTGCATGATTTTTGAAATTTTACAAACTAATTTAACTTGAAATTTTCTAGGTTCGTGTATTTTAATGATATCTCTTTGCTGTCTAAAAATTACAAGAATTGAGTTCATAGTTTTAAAGATATGCACAAATCAATTTTTGGACTGTATAAAAATGAAATTGTATGCCTTAAATGAGAAAGAAAGTATAAAACATCCATCATGTGTAGTAATTCCTCCCCCAAACTAGAGAATTAGGATGCCCTCATGCAATACTAGAAAACAAATTGAGGTGGTCGCTACAATTATGCTTGAAATCTATGCTTGGTGTAAAACAACATGGAATAAGAGAGGTTTTGAGAATAAATAAGGAGATCGGTGGATGATGGCATGATCATAATAAATAAATGAATGAAAGCAACACTCATCCAAACTAAAGGCTTCTATGTATCTTAAAAATGGGAAGTGGTAAGGATGTGGAATGAATGATGATAAATAATACTCAATGGAATTTCATGAAATTCTCCTAAAACTTTAATAAATCAGAAGCTTATGCTATTTTACCTCAAGTTTTACCTCCAGAAAAATGTGGAATGACATGTATGGACTGGTATTTGTTGAAACTGATGTATGCTGAGATGATGCTGAAAGTGATGCAAAAGGTGGAAGCCATGCAAGCACATCCTATCTGCGGGTTGCTCGAGCCTCTTTTGTTAGTTTCAATAGTGTGGACTCATTGTGAATAGAGTTGCCTCCCATACTTGTTGTTCTCCTGTAAACAATTCACTACTCCGCATGCAATTTTCTTGAATCTGCAATTTTAGTTTTGAACAAAGTCACATGCAAAGATTGCAATAAAAAAAAACTTTTGTATAAATGAAATATTTTGTCAAATTAGCAAGTTATGGCAAAGTTGGGTAATTATTACACATGTTATCCCATAATGCATACCTTCTCCCCTCAAATTAGAAAAGAGCATCCATGATCGTAAATCATATGAAAAAGGGAAAGGACAATGAGGATTCATAAATGCAGTAGGAAAATCAATCAAAGCGGCGTAAATATAGCAAAAGAAATTAGAGTAGTACAACTCAAAAGATGTGAAATGATCGTAAAATAAAACAGGGATTTAGATCATTATGTAAATAGATATTTACCTTAGGTGGAAAAATATGACAAAAGCATGACCAATGATAAATGTTAATGACTAGTGGTAGAGTGATTGGACAATAATGATATAATGCGTATAAAGATGTAGTTTACCATGCATGTTGGCTAATTGAATTAGAAATGTTGTTCAAATGGTAAATTCTCCTTTATAAATGAATCCATAGGGGGTAATAGGATAGAGAGTATTTGACAGTGTAACATAGTACTTCAATACCACAAACAGAGCCACTGCTACCAGTAGGCACTCATAGCTTCGACAAGGTTGTTTTGTAACCTTAAAAATGAGCCAGAGTCCTCCATTTAGTATTTAGATGGTTTTATGTTTTTTTATTGCTATAAAGAGACCACTATGCTGGCATAGTAACCAGATAATCATAGTGCCATTCACTAGGATATAACAAAGTCATTAGGCTGGCCAGTGATGGGACCCCCTGTCCTTATGACGTGTTTAACTATCAATAAAGTCATTACCTTGGTGTGGTGGCCATAATGGAATGTCACCTGTTATACCCTTACGATCATGGTGGGTTGGCTCGTGATGAGACCCCCTATCTTCTTCAAGACAATGCTTGTACAATTTTCATATTTTCATATTTTAATGATTTTATTGTAAAGAGGGAGGCTCATTTACTCCTTAAGATTCAGGGATAGTGTAAGAAGTAAAAAAAAATGCTAATGAAATTTATGCTTCCCCCCCCCATATCATCATAT
>APFE031688510.1:14629-37516 GCA_000404065.3 Pinus taeda | reverse complement strand
TTGATTTTAGAAACTTAAATAAAGCATCACTAAAGGATAAATATCCCTTACCTAAAATGGATCAGTTACTTCAACAAGTTTCTGGAGCTAACATACTTTCTATGTTAGATGGTTTTTCTAGTCATAATTACACTATGGTCGATAACGCGGATAGGGAAAAGACTGCCTTCACAACACCCTGGGGTACTTTTATGTATGATACGATGCCTTTTGGTTTGAAAAATGCAGGAGCTACATTCCAAAGAGCTATGGATATAGATTTTGTAGGCCATGTAATTAAATTTCTTATTATTTGTCTTGATGACCTGACAGTATTTTCTAATTTTAATCAAAATCATTTAAAGCACTTGATGAAGGCTTTTGAAATATGTAGGAAATTCGAAATATCGTTGAATCCAAAGAAGTCTCTATTTGCTATCACAGAAGGGAAATTTCTGCCATATAATTTCTACAAATGGAGTAGTCATTGATCCAAGTAGAGTATCAGCCATTCATACATTATCATTACCAAGAAATAAGAAGGAAGTTCAAGATTTTCTTGGTAAAATCAACTTTTTACGAAGATTCATACCCAATTATGCTGAAATTGTCAAAGATATAATTGATATTCTTAAGAAGGGTCATGAAGTTAAATGAACTGTCACTTCTAGACATGCATTTGATCAAATTAATAAATCTATTTCTGAAGCCCCAACCTTGAGCAGTCCTGATTATACCAAACCATTTAGCATCCTTTCCTTTGGCTATGAAACAACCCTTGCTGCTGTCTTACTACAAAATAATGAAGATTACCATGACCAACCTATAGCCTTTTTCAACAAAGTCATGAGAGATGTTGAGCTCAAATATGACATAATTGAGAAGCATGCGTATGCCATAGTCCAGTCTTTGAAATCTTCTAGGATGTATGTTTTACATTCGACCTTCATAGCCTACATCCCCAACAGTGTTGTTAAAACTTTTCTCACTCAACCAAATACTAATGGGAGGAGAGGTAGATGGATCACCCAAATTTTGGAGTATGATGTAACTATCAAAGCCATAAATATAGTAAAGGTTCAAGGATTGGCTAAGCTTCTAGTTGAGTCCAACTATAGAGTGCTAGACATCAAGTCTATTTTGGAAATACCAGGGGAGAATCCACAAGAACCTTCCCAAAATTCAAATGAGAAAAATCCACAAGAAACTTTTGTCTATGCAGAAGGGGAGAATCCACAAGAACCTTCCCAAAATTTAAATGAGGAGAATCCACAAGAACCTTCCTTGCATCCTAAAGAAAAGAATCCATAAGAACCTTTACCTTCAGATCAAACCATTTTTGTACATATTGATGAGAAATTTTTGTTATCAAATTGGTTTCAAGATATTGTAAATTTCTTGATTCATTTTGAATGTCCTAAATCATTTTCCAAAAGTCAATGTAAAACTCTCAAATGGAAAGCAATCAAATAATGTATCACAAAAAAAAATATGTACTGGAAAGACCCTCTCAATATCTTGTTATTATGTTTAATAGAAACAGAGACTGAAGGGATCATTAATTAGTTTCATGAAGGATTTTGTGGAGGACATTATGCTTAGAGAGGAACAAAATATAAGATATTAAGGGCAAGATTTTATTGGCCAACATTGTTCTTACAAATAGGAGCAAGGGACAAAAGTTGTGTCCCTTTTCAAATGTTTTCTTGTAAGAAAAAAATAGCAGCTCTTCCACAAATCCCAACATTGGTCTCAACACTTTTTCTCTACTGGAGATTAGATTTCATTCGAGAGATCCATATTACTTCAAGCAATAAGCATAGATGGATCCTCACTGCAATAGACTACTTTACTAAATGGGTGGAAGCAATTCCATTAAGAAATGCTACTGATGAAGTAGTGATCAAATTCATTGAAGAAAATGGTGAGAATGGCGGACCTGGTGCAGCGCGATTAGGGTTTGAGAGACAGGGCTCTCAGAGTCAAGGAGGAAGGATATAGAAACCTGGGAAGCGAGAGGAAGGTTAAGCAGACACGGGAGGAAGATCCGTCGGGGTAAACGGAAAGGTGGGGGGGAGAAAGAAACGGGTGGGACTAAAGGGATCAATGGAAGGAAATCAGGGGAGGGGAGAGATCCCCTCCTTCAGGAACGTGGTAGTAGGTGAAACCAGTGGAGGAGGGCAGCAAGGAATGTAGAAAGAGAGCAACAGAGATGTGCCAGTGCTGGGAAATCGATGGCAAGCAATAATGGGAAATAGGTGTTTACATAGGGCACAGAAAAAACCAAGGTATGTAATCCCAAACAATAAACTGGAAGATTACCGATGTTATATGAAAGATCATGCATTGATCTATAAGTTTATAGGATTTTGGCCATTTGAAAAGGATTTAACAAAATGGATACAACTAAGATGGAGACCAAAAGGACATATAGACCTAAAACTAGGAGCAAATGGCTTCTTCACAGTCATCTTTGCAAACCTAGAGGACAAGGAAAGAATTTTTGAAGAGGGGCCATACTTTATGAACAATGAAGGACTATTTATGAGACACTGGGAGGATAGATACAACCCAGATAATGATAAACTGTTGGCAGCCCCTATATGGGTCAGATTGTTTGGATTACCAACGGAGCTTTGGGATCCCGATATATTGGAAGGGATTGGAAACTCGATTGGAACTTTCGTAAAGGTGGCAGAGTCAACCAAAAGAGGGAAGTACACATCTTATGCAAGGATATGTGTGTACATGAACATAGCAGAGCCCCTGCCGGAGTATATAGAGGTGGAATACCATGATGAAATATGGCAGCAGCCATTAGATTGTGAGCATATTCCCTTTAGGTGCAGAAGATGCCACGAGTATGGACACCTATATAGGCAATTCCCATAGAATAGAGAGGGGGAAGCAACAAGGATTATGGAGGAAGAAAAAAGGAGAGCAGAAGGATTGGATACAGGTGAAAAGGGTTTCAAGGAGGTTCAGAGAAGGCAGAAACCAAGTACGGAAGGAACGAGGGCCCAACAAAAGGAAAAGAATATACCAGTCGAAAACCAAAACAAGTTTCAAGTCCTTCAGGATGAGGAAGAAGAAACCGAGGGTGGAAAGAAGGCAGAGGAGGATAACGAAAATGCACCAATGGAGATCATAATAGAGACAACAGGAAAAAGTATAAGTCAGAACAGAGAACCAGAAGTAGAGATGGAGGAAAGTCAGGAGAATATAGTAGGACAAATGCCGACTGGATCAGAAAATCGAAAAGATAATGGGGTCGAAGAGGAAAGAATAATGAAGAAACTGCTTCAAGAATGGAAAAACCTAGATGAAAGATTCATCCCAGAATCACAAAAACAAAAATATAAGGAAGCATTCCAGAAATACAAGGAGAAGAAAGATAGTACTTCAGAGATCGGAATAGATCAAATAGGATCACAGGGAAACCAAAACCTGGGAATGGACGGTATTGGAAAAGGGGGTAGAAAGAGAGGAAGATGGACAATAAATGAATCGATCCAAGCAGTGGGAGAAATACTAGTCAATTCAGGTAGGGTGATACCTCTGTCAAAGGTATTTCAACAACCATCAAAAAGTTATAAATGATAGTTACAAGTTGGAATATTAGGGGCTCAACAGTAAGGGCAAGTAGAGATATTTAAAGGAGAGATTGAAGAAGGACAAACCGAGCATAATGTTAATACAGGAAACGAAAATGGAGTATCAACAGCTGAAAGAAATAATGAAAAGGATGAGGCTTGAATACGAGGTAATGGCCCAAGATGCAGTTGGTTCAGCTGGGGGTCTGGCAATTATATGGAACCCTGAGGAGGTAATTTTTGAGAATTGGATTAGCTTCCCTAGAATACTAACAGGTCTGTTCAAGTTGACAAGAATGGAGGAAATAATTCTTATTTCAGGGGTTTATGGTCCCCACATACCCAGGGAACGGAAGGAATTCCTCAAGAACATGCAAGCAATAAGATGAATCGTCCCCGGAAACCTATGGATAATAGGAGGGGATTTCAACATGATTCGAGAGTTAGGAGAAAAGAAAGGATGTATAAGAAGACCAGATCAGAGTATGGAGGAGTTTTAATGAGATAATTATAGATCAAAGACTGGTAGATATTCCCACAACCAATGGTGTCTATACATGGAATAACTGGAGGGGAGGAAAAAACCAGATTGCCTCAAGATTAGATAGGTTCCTTTTGTCTGAACAAATTCTGAACCGAGATGTATTTATAGAAGTGATAATTCTACCAGGACTAGGGTCGGACCACTGGCTGATCAGACTAGAAATTGATATCAAGAAGAACAATGGTAAGAAACCATTTATATTTGAGGCTTTCTAGCTCAGAAATCCCGAATTCTTACGCAAATTGGAAGAATGGTGGACTCAGAGTAAAGTTAAAGGGAAGGGGAAAATGCATACCATCCAATTGAAGCTCAAATAAATCAAGGGTAAAATTAAAAAGTGGAATAAGGAAGATTTTGGGAACATCATGGAGGAAAAATAGAAATTAGAGAAAGAAATGGAGGAAATACAACAAAAAATAATTTTGGAAGGAAGGGATGAAGAGAGGAGTAAATACAACAAAAAATAATTTTGGAAGGAAGTCTTGGAAGCGGTAGAGGAAGGGATGAAGAGAGGAGAAATGAAGGAAATACAACAAAAAATAATTTTCGAAGGAAGTCCTGGAAGCGGTAGAGGAATCAAGAATGAAGCAAAAGATCTGGCCAGGTATTAACTCGACCTTTCTAACCTTGATCCCTAAGAGTAATAATTTGGAGGATGCTCAAAGTTTTCGCCCAATAACCCTGTGCAATGTCATTTATAATATTATAGCTACCTTGATAGCGAAAATATTAAAGCCTTTACTCTCGAATATCATCTCACCTGAGCAAACTGGCTTTGTTGAGGGCCGACAAATACTTGATGGATTAGTAGTTAATCAGGAGATGATTCACTCCCTAAATCAGAAAAATCAGAGAGGAATGATGATGAAGTTAGATCTGTCGAAAGCCTATGATCGCTTCAGCTGGAAATACCTTAGAGCGGTTCTTGAAGCACATGGATTCGAAAAGAGATGGATCGAATGGGTCTACAGTATGATTTCAACGCCAATTTTCTCATTACTGGTAAATGGTATCCCAACGAATACCTTTAATGCAACAAGGGGAATTAGGTAGGGAGACCCTATTTCTCCATTTCTATTCATAATAGCAGCTGAGGGGCTAGGGAGAAACCTCAAAAGAGAGCTAAGGGAAAAAATAATTAAAGGCCTAGAACCATGGGGAAACAATCTGACAATAACGCATCAGCAGTTTGTAGACGACATTATGCTATTCAGAGAGCTATCAATCAAAGAGGTAAGGAATATCAAAAGAATACTTGAAATTTTTAAGGAGGCATCAGGAATGGAAATAAACAAAGAAAAATCATGTACATTCATATTTAATACTCCAAATTCTATCAAGGCTCATCTTACCAGAACTTTAGGCTTCAGACAGGGGGATCTCCCTACTAAGTATCTGGGGAATCAGTTGGACATAAATCCTACCCAGATGAAAAACTGGCAGAGTGTGATAGATAAAATAAAAAACAAATTGGCAAGCTGGTCCTTTAGATCTTTGAACATAGCTAGTAGAATTGTTCTTTTAAAATCAGTCCTGCAATCGATTCCTATCTACCCCCTATCAGATAGTGCAGTGCCCAAAGGAGTGTGCACAAAATTGAAAGAAATATTTGGGAAATTTTTATGGGGGAGCCCTAAACAACAGAGGAAATGGGCTTTAGTCTCATGGAAAAATATAGTGAGAAGAAAAGAGGAAGGGGGACTGGGTATAAGAGATCCTGAAATGTTGAACAAGATATTAGGAGCAAAATTATGGTGGAGGTGGGAGAAAGGAGGAAATGATGTATGGAAGAAAATATGGGCACAAAAATATAATATGCCTGATATAGTAGAGGGCAGACTGAGAATTGAAGAAGTCCCAAAAGGATCTTCAATATGGGAATTGGCAAGTCAGAATAGGGATGTGGTCAACAATCATGCTTTCTGGGAAATCCGTGAAGGGAATAGCGCCAAATTTTGGGAGGATGGTTGGCAACAATGAGACAAATTGTCAGAGATACAAACCTTACAAGAAGTACAACAAAAAGCGAAGAGGGCGGGATTGGAATACGTGAGGGATTATTGGCAAGATGGAGAGATCAGTGAAATATGGAGGACTTGGAGGAAGCCAGAGGAGTGGTATGAAAATATAAACCAAAACCTGGAGAAAATATATACTAAAGAGGTAGAATTGAGCAAAATTAAAATCAGATCAGGAATGGATATTCTCAGGTGGGGAAGATCAATGAAAGGAACATTCACAGTAAAAGAAGCCTATTACTTAACAACAAAACAAGAAAGGGAGGACGAAGCGATTGTCTGGAGAATAATATGGGAAGGAAAGTGGTGGCTGAAAATCACAATATTTGCATGGATGGTGAGTAAGGAACAGATTCTAACTTGGGATAAAATCCAGAAGAGGGGTTTTTATGGACCCTTGAGATGCAGTCTATGCACCAGAGAAGATGAAAACCAAGAACATATATTAAATGAATTCCCTTTTGCTCGATATTTATGGGAGAAGATCAGTTTACGTTTCGAGAAGACAAAGAGAGATCCAAACAGCATTTAGAACACCATAATGCAATGGGGCAAATGACAATTCGTTAGAAGAGTAGTGAGAAGAATATGGAACTTATCAGTGGGCTCCATAATATGGTTCCTTTGGAAAGAATGAAATAGGAGGATCTTCCGGGGACAAAGTTTTCAACCTGAAAGAATATGGGAGGAAGTATGTAAATCAATCAAGGAAACAGTTCTGTCCGAGGAATGGGAAGATGAGGATTGGAGAATGAATCAAGAGGAAAGAGGAATAGTATCCAATTTAAATATGGACTTTAGTATTATCTACCCCAGAAAAGAGAATAGGAGTGGCTCTCAAATACAGAGCCCCAACCAATTCAGATATCCTGGTGAGCATTTTATCAAACTGAACTTTGATGGGGTGTCTAAAGGTAATCCAGGGCCAACAGGCCTAGGGGGTATCTTTAGGGACAACAAGGAAAAAACAAGGTGGGTGTTTGCGGAATGGGGAGGTGAAATGACGAATAATGAAGCAGAGCTGTGGGAGGTACATCAGGGATTAAGAATAGTAGTGAGAAATAGATACATGAATGTGGAGATAGAAGGGGATTCGCAGGTAACAATAGGGATGCTACGCAAACTAAAGGATGGAAAGAGCTGGGAGCAAGTGGCGAAAAGCTGGAGGACAGCGGGGATTACCCAAGACATAGAGGGACTGCTAAGTAGAATCAAGTATAAAATTATAAACCACGTGAGGCGTAAAGGGAATAGGGCTGCGAACCTACTGGCGAATTGGGGCAGTAAAGAGCCGGTCAAAAGATTTGACAGTAGCTGGCCTTCGATAGAAGAGGATCAGAGCTGGGGAGAACTAAAATGCATAATTACCCATGATCATAATGAATCATTTACAGGATAAAGGGATGAGGAAAGGACTCCTGATTGGGATGATCAAGGTGGCAATCAGGATAATTAATGTTCGGTGGTATGGCATGCAGGAACGAGCAAGCGAGGGTCAGGTCATGATGAGCACGGTCAAGCGGATCAGGGAAAATGATATCATCTCAAGGCAAGGAGATGACAGAGTACCGATGGAGGAGGGTAGATTTGTCAGGGTGTCAGAGAATCGACAGATTAATGATGGTATGGGAGAAATGGGTAGAGAAGCGGAAAGGGAGGCGATCCATAAGAGCAGAAGGAGGGGAGGTATAAGTGAGAAGAGGTGGCGAAAAAGAAAGAAAAGAGTAAGTGCATGCAGAAGAACAAGAGAGGGTGGAAAAAAGTCGACGAATACAGCCTGGAGAAAGGGAGAAACTAGGAGCCGGGACGAGAGAAGAGGGACGCAGGGAAGGAGACCAAGGCGAAAGGAAAGAATGGCTGAGGGAAGCAGCATGAACGCGGGAAGATGGATGAGGAGCAAGGCAAAGAAAGTGAATCAAGGCCGAGGGGACCGAGAAGCAAAGGGTAAAGGCATAATGGAGAGGGATACAGAGAAGATATTTATCCTAGTCTATGATGACTCAGAGAATGAGAGTGACGAATTCGACGCAGATAAGGAGAAAGGCGAACCAGGGAATGAAACTTTCGGAGGGAACGGGAAGTCAGGGAGGAACAAGACTATGAAGAGAGGAAGAGAGGATGTTGGGGGTAACCAGGACCAGGAGGACGGAGAGGATAACGGGAGGCGGGCAAGGGGACGAAGCTTATGAGGCAGGGGAGGTCAGAGGAGACAGGGAGGAGCTAAAGAAAGAAGTAGGCGAGGACGAAGATGCAGAGAAGGAACGGTGGAAGCTGGAGAGGCCAGCACATCAGGGACATTCAGGAAGGGGAGGAAAATGATAGGAAGGAAAGTGCAGGCCGCTGAGAGGGCTTACTGCGAGAAGACCAATCCAAAAATCAGAAGGATAATTGAGCATTGGGAAGAGGAGTCAATACAGGCTCAGTTGGAGGAGGAAATGGAGGACTGGGTGTATCTTCTTCCATATCTGGGTCATACGTGTGGCCGAATGACCTTATATAAACAATCTCTACACATATACTGGGTAGTGAAGAGACTTCTGGCCAAGGCTATGGAACAAGTAGCCATGGAAATGGTAGAATTATCCCAGGGGATCCCAAATTTGAAAAAGGAGCTAAGGAACATACAAATCACCCTGCTCATGTAGGATAATAGGCTGGAAGAAATTCAGCAACAGCTACGAGCGAGCGGATCGGGAATCAAGAAGGAGAAGGAGCAACAAGATGATGCAGGGAACCAAGAAAGAAAAGGCATGATTTTTGGAGGTTTTTATAAAGTCTCGTTAGTTACAGTTAGTTATCTATAGGACTTTTGTTCAATTTTATATGCAGACAAAAAATAGTTTTAATAGATATAGGACTGATGTATATAAAGCTTGGAAATATAGACTGAGAACCTATTATTTTTGGCTGGCTATTAAAAACTTTAGGTGGTCAGGAAACCCAGTTTCCCCTCGGGGCAGGTTGAGATCACCACAAGCATGTAGTGATTTCAATTTATGGTAATAGAAAAAAGGGTCTCTCCTAATCTTACAAAAAAAAAAATTCATAGAAGAAAACATTTTATCCAGGTTTGGTTGCCCATAGAAGATTGTTATTGACAATTCCACAACATTTTGCAATATTAAGAAGATTGAGTTTTTCTAGAAATATCATATTTTGTTACACCATTCAACTCCATATTATCCTCAAGGGAATGTTCTTGCAGAATCATTAAATAAAAGTCTAGTAAAGGCTATGAAGAAAACTTTAGCAGATCATAAGAAGAGCTGGGATAGTCATCTAATTTATGCAGTCTGGGCAAACAAGATTACTCCAAAGAGATCTACTAGAAAGTCTCCTTTTGAGTTAGTTTATGGGAAAGATGCAATTTTACCTACCAACTTAGCTTTCCATGTTTTAAAGTTTCTGCGGGAATCAACTGATAAACTTGATGATTTTTTAAGGAGGATAAATCAAATCATTGAACTAAATGATAACAAAGATAAAGTCTAATACAAACTGAACAAATATTAGAATAAAATGAAGAGCTTGTTTGATAGAAGAGCCAGGGAAAGGGACTTCATGGAGGGATATTTATTTCTGAGATGGGATTCCAGAAGAGAAAACAAAGGAAAACATGGAAATTTTGACAACCTATGGTTCAGACCTCTAGCTATCACTGAAGTAAAAGGGATCAACACTTTTGTGTTACAAAATCTGGAGGGACAATATTCCACATTTCTTGTTAATGGAAGATTTTTGAAGCATTATATTCAGTATTGAGAAGTTTGAAATAGATTTTACTACCATCATTGTAATAAGTCTGGTTCTATTTTACCTTTTCCAACTGTTAGTACGATTTTTACAACAACGACTCCAGAGCCCGAGGAGAAGGCACATGGATGTATGTGGTCTTTGCCTTCTACAAGAGAAAGAAGTCACCAGTTGGAGCCGATGTTATAGCTCTTTTATTTTTGATAAGATAGCCATTAGTTGAAAAAATCAAAATTCCATAGAAAAATGACAAGTTAGGATATGGACAAAAAACAATATTGAAAATAAAAATGTTAGGATTTATTATTATTTCAAGTGCATATCATAATAAAATCATAGGGTAGTTGCTCTGAAAAAGGAAGGTAGATGATAAAATTTTAGATAAGAAATAAAAGAAAATATTTTCTTTAGAAAATAAAAATTAAGGCTTCTAGTTCAAGCGTGCTTTTAAAATATTTTGTTTAGTTTAAAAACAATGCTTAAATTCCTTAATCAGGGTTTAATTATTTTTTAAGACTTGATCGCTTTGCAAATAGTCATAACATATGATTTTTTCGTATGGGCACAAGTGACAAAACATCAAATCAACACCAAATAACCGTTGGGCACTTTTCAATGGATATGATTCACCCCACCCAAATCAATGGTGGAGGAAGATTTTTGGCCCCCCTTTGGCCGCTTCTCATTAACGCAATCGGCATGGGGTCCGAAAATTAGTTTTAATGGCTGCCCTCTTTTGCTACATGGCACTCCCGTAGTGTTTTAGTTCCCCAAAACACAGAAATGTAAACCACCTCACACCCCCCCGAAATCCTGCCAACGGTTTCCTCTTTTCCATCCATTGACCTTGTTCCCGCTCCATATCATCCACCCGTTATCTCTCACCCATTCACAACCTGCCACATCATTAATCCATTATCTCTCACCCATTCACAAATTGCTACGTCAAAAAGCCATTGCGACATAGCTCTTATGCCGTTGCTAGCCTTAATTAACCATTCACCCTCTCGTTAGACATTAATCCCACTCCTCTGCAATATATTACCTACGTAGATTTAAACAACAAATTAAGCCCCATTTCAGTTATAAATATCCCATGGATATACTCTTTACTGCCTTTTTTGCTTCCATCTAATCACCAAAAATTTTATTTTCTTTGTGTATATCTTCCCCTATCATCCGTCTTTCAGCTAAAATAGTTTCTAAATTCTCCCCATTGCAGCAAGATGGCTCCCAAAGTGAAATCACAGAAAAATGTCGAAGAAGGGAATCCATCTACAACCTCGCTTGACTTCGATCACCTCCCCCTTGTGGAATCCCTATTCAAAGTCACTGACTATGAATGCAAATTCAATTTCCATGAATTGCATTTATGGTTAAAACATAAATATGTAGATAAAGAAGATCCCATTTGTTTCTCAGAAACACTTTTACCCTTGTCCTCCTTTCCCAAGACTCATCACTTACCTGATTTGATCACTTGGTGTCAAGCGAGGCATGATCCTATGCAAAGAATAGTGATAACTCAAGATGGAAAAATCTTGATCACCATTACTTCTCAGAGTATAAACCAAATGTTGATGATACCTTCATTCGACTCCCTCAACCATTTCTCACCAGCTGCTCTCATGGACCTTTATAGTAAACTCAACTTCCCAAAGAGAACCCTTATTTTTGAACTTTTTCTGCCATAAGACATTGAATTACCCAATAAAAACCCACCTTAGTCATCTTCTATGTTGCCTGAAGCCACTAGACATATCATCTCCCTACTATCATATCTCCTAGGCTATGAAAATTATCAACTTGTTGATGAATCCATCCTTGGATTCTTTTCCACTTTCAGTAAAGAATATCAACATGCTTTCATGTATAATTATAGCCAATATTTGGCTGATAATATACATGGACAATTTATGAATTTCACCACACAAGGAGTGTTCAGATATAGCTCAGTCATCATATATTTGATTTTGTTTTAGCAAGGAGATTCATTGCGCATTCATCCTAACAGGCAAGATGAGCAGGGAGTGAATCAATCAGTGATTCACTGGACAGAGTTAATGAAATAAGCATCATCAATGTTTACATTCTCTCAGTTAATAGATTCTTTTGTACATCCAGTTCTTTAATTACTCAATAGCCAGACAGAGCCTATAATTGGAGAAGAGATTAAGAAGACATTGCACTTATTAGAAGAGAGCAAGACTGGTGACTGGTATCTATACCAGAACTACACTGGAATTAGAATATATGGTAGTGAGTTAGCTCCATACAAACTGCCTAAGTATGTGCCAATGGGGATATTCTCATTGGAATACCTCAGGCATATGATAAATATGGATGAAGTCCATTTTGTCTCAAGGAAGAAAAATTCATAGTTCAAACTCAAGGCTAAGGTAGGAACATTCATTTGCAATACTGGGTCTGCAGATATAGAGGCAGACAAATTATTGAAGAGCATGAATCTCCAACCAAGCTTCACCTAGTCTTATGATCCTTTTGGGATCATTTTAGCCCTTAGAGTTTAGTTGAAGGAAACACCTTACAATGATAATCCTAGGCCAGAATTGGAGAGGTTTATGAACTAGGAGAAGTGGTCTTAATAGACTCTCTTAGAAGCATATGAACATGTTATAACCACTCCACAGGTAAATATTCCAGTCACTCAGAGTACTCAACACAAAAGAGTTAGAGAGGAAACTCAGTCATCTATAGAATTAGTTCAAGAGTAGTATATACTACAAAATAAATTGTACACTGGATTGTCAATGTCATCAGGGAGAAAGCCACCACAAATAATTGATCTTGGATATTTAGAAGATGCTTCATCAGTAGGCACCACTGAACCCAAACCTCCTTATGCTTCTTCAACTCCTTCTTCAACTGAACCTATGGGGATTATTTAGACAACTGAGACCATCTCAATAGAAGGTACTAATATCTTCTCAACATTTTTGGAAATCAAATAAAAGAATAAAAGTCTTAAATCACATGTATAAAGTTAGTTTTGGAAACAAACATCCACTTCTCAGCACAAACTTCTCTCTGCCTTTGACAATGAAAGAGGAAGGATGCAAATGAAATTTTTACAAGCTCAAATTCCATTTCCCAAATCCATAGAAGATTACAAGAAGATGATATTTTCATTTGATGTAAACCAGATACATCATATTGATCAAATGGATTTGCATATGCAATCAGTTGAAATGTTATTTTCAACAATGACTACAACTACCATGTCTCTTTCCAAGCTCAGAACTGCCTTGTCAAATGTGCAGTCACAACTTAAGATTGAAAAACTGTCATCTTTAGCTAAATATAACAAATTAAAGTCTTTAGAAGATATTATTGTCAAAATTGGATATGATCCCCAAGACTTTAAAGAAATTGAAGAAATAATCTAGAAGAAGAATATAGAGATAATATTTTTTAAAAAATAGTTGAAACTGCCTCCAACCGAGGATCCACAAACCAAAGAGATGGAAGAAAATGAACAACATCGGGAGGAGATGTTAAAGATCATTATTTAGCAAAACATGTAGATCAAGAAAATGGAAGAGAAAATAGAACAACTGGTCAAGGAAAAAGAGGGAACACAGCTTGTTGTGACCTCAGTGACAACAATTCCCATAGAAAGTAAAGAGCCAAGTTCATCTTCGACTGACATTTCTTCATCTTTAGCAACAATTGAAAAAACAAGGATATCACAGGTGTTATAGGCACAAAAACAACAAAATTAAAAGTTACTCTAGAAGTTCCAAGCCCTCGAGTCATAGAAGGTAAAGAATGATACCTTGTATGTAGAGGAAATGCAAAAATCACATAGGTTAGAAGTCAAGGTCAAACAATTAGAGAGTAAGACTCTAATGGAAGACACTTTGGCATAAGCCAAAGAGGACATTTGGTTAGATGTCAACCACTACATAACAGAAGTATGTTCGCCAATACAAATTATTTTTGAGAAACAAGAATTGATTTCTAGATGCAGGAAAAAGATAGATAGTCAGAGGGTAGCATTGGGCACAAAAACCAAAGAAGCAGTAGGGATGATCAAAGTACTAAACTCCAAGACTATGCAGCAGTTATAAGAGATAAATATTCCAGATAGGACAACGACTATTTTGGAGATTAAGAAAGTCCTAATGAAGAAGAACCTATTGAATCAGCTGAAAACAAAGGTTGAATATTTCAACATTAGAGTCAAAAGGTTTCATTCTAAATTTAGTATTTTGAAAAAGAAAGGTTTACCAAAGTTAGTGATATCAAATGATCAGCTAGTAAAATTGGATGATTACTATGATAGATTATATATTATTACAGTAGACAACAATCAATTTGCAGTGATAAAAAGATAGATTACTGGCAAAGAGTTTTTGGAAGACTTGAGTCCTGACCCCACAATCAAATATGAAGTTGGACATAATTTTCTCATTAAACCCAATTTTAAAATATATACTGAAGTTGATGAGATATTTAGAAGAATGGTAAATCTGGAGATACCAAGTGAGAAGAGGTGGGATTAATTGTGTGAAACAATCGATTAACTTTCCATCCCAGCAAGAAGACAACACAACAATTTTTGAAGGAATAATCATCAACAACTTCCTAGATAATAGGGAGACATCATTCAACATTTTTCTCTTCCTATTTTCTTTCAGGCTCTTTTTGTAATCAGTTTAGGATATTTTGTTCACTATCCAAACTAGTATAAATAAATCTCTTGTACAAGTTATTAAAGGTGGTATCTTTCCATAAGAAATTTTATAAAGCATTGATGTACATGCTCTTTCTAGATCACTAATAATAAAGAAAAGGATTTTGAATTTGATATCATACAGTATCGTTTTCTTCTGTAAGTCTTTCACGTGTTCCAATCATTCTATTAATTCTGCATATGTTTAAGTTTTACAAGGATATTAGGTGAGAATAAAAGTGTTATATTTATTTTTAAAATTCCTTCTGCCTTTATTATTATAAAGATATTGAGATATTGGACTGTTTGTTTATAAGGCTCCCTCTAAATCATAAAATTGTTAGTATCTTATGTAATTTTAAGCAGATCTTGTTTAACTTCTGAACATTGGTCAAAGGTTTTCCCACTTATGATGATTTAACTCTCTATATGAAATTTAAAGTAATCATATCTCCTTACTATTCCTTCTACACATCTTAACAACTTAAATCATTGTGTGAAGTTAAATAGAATCCCTTTGGTTATTTATTAGTACCATCTAAAAGGGTTCAATACATCATCATTATAATTTGTTTTATGTATTGGTCCTCCATAAAAACCAAAACCCAAAACCCCAAAACAAATATCTTAGATGCTCTGGCATGATCAATTGACCATTATCATCTCAGAGGTACAATACAACATACATAGAAAAAGTTGAAGGAATAGTCTTACAATATTCATGACATTTGGATGAAAGTGTGTTGGCTTAATGAGCTTCTGAATCAAGTAAAAGTTCTAAGACACATTAAGACCATGAACACCACTGGCTTTAGTAGTGGAGAATTAGAGTTGTGACTTGCTCCAAAACAACTATCTTCCCTCTCTAATTATTGTTATGTGCCAAGGTCAAAAGTCTTTTTTCATGTATCATGAGGGTATATATATAAAAAAATGGGGTGTTTGTTCACCTCCCTTGTGTCTCTTAGACTACCCTCATGACTATTTGACTTCTCTATGACCTTTCAACTTCCTTCATGACTTTTCACATTACATGGATGATTATTGGACTTCCACTTTATGCTACATTTCTCTAATATTGAATTTACATAATCCACAAAATGATGTTGCATACGATGAATCATGATACAAAATTACATGACATTGATGACAAGGACTTCAAGATGACATGGCCATGTAAGGTTTCTCTTTATTTCTACATTCTTTCTATCCTCTTGAGAGATGGAACATGCTGTTCTTATTCCTCCTCGTGGTTTAAAGATAATGAGACTTCAATGTGATCTTGGTCTTCAACCATTGTTACAAACTAATTTCCCTTTGTCTTCTATCAATTTATCAACTTGTCTTTGCATATATAAATGAATCTTCTAGCATGGTATCCTTCTTTGTCTCCTTCATCATCATCATGTCATAGCATGATAGAGTACTTGCGACTACAATCCACTCATGATAATAAGACATCAATCAAATAACCCCTATTCGAAGATGTTTCATGATGAATCATTAAATTAGATGGAAATCGGTTACAAGCCAAGAGAAAGGAATCAAGATTGCATAGTTGCACAACTTGTGAAGTCAAGGGTCAAGACTGAGCCTTGATACTATGCAATGCATAGTTTAGGTTGGGATGGGCATGTCAACTACGCAGTTGAAGGAGTCAAGGATGTAGGTTTAGGGCTTGAGCAATTAGTTTTCACATTGTGCATTTCTATAAGGAGAGGAGGAAATGTTACTGTGCAATTGTGAAGCTAAGGAGCTCAAGGAAGAGCCTTGAGGACTGAGACTACATAATGCATAGTGAAGAATTGGCTGGAGAGGAAAAATATGTAGTTCTGTAGCTCAAGGGTTCAACTTGAGCACTAAGATTACACAATGTCTAATTTTGGGAGGCAGATACTATGCATTGTCTAGTGCCAAGATATAAGGTTTCTATTTGAGGACTAAGACTGTGTAGTGCATATTTCATGAGGGTTGGCTGAGGCTAAGTGGCTCAGTTAGGGAGTTTTCCCAATTTTTAATAAGTGTTGAATCAGTTAGATGAATTCGAATAAGAGAAAGAATTAGGCATGATCACACACTTAGATTACATGATGACCCAATATAGGAACCTAGACATATGAACAACATACTTTCCTAAATGCGACAACATTACGATATCTCATTCCAAGTGAAACACTAAAGATACAATTTACGATGAAAGTGACGAGACTTGTGTGACAATACTTGAAACTTTGGAAATGAGTACGATACCCATTTACATCATGATAACAAATCACTATCATAAATATTACCCCTTGAAACACACTAGAGCTAGCTTTTATACAATGTACACCACCTAACATGCTAAAACAACACCTGCTCTATGAAAAGGAAAGCATGAATGACACTTGTGATATGCGAACAATGGTGAAAGTTACAAATTCCACAATGAAGATAACATGAAAATTGCACTCATTATAATAAAAGAAAGCAAAAGAAAAAAAAAAACATGAAAGTGACACTTGTGAAAGCAAAGGTGCACACAAGTGGCAGTGTGAAAAAATCATCAAAATAGGAGTACAAACACAATCAGAAGTGAGAGCCTATCAATAACATTGTGCACTGACTGTTGACATGGGTTGAAAATTGCACACCTAATGTCTCAATGGACTCTGCTAGGCCTATTCAGGCTTTTGTGAAATAATGCGTTCATGAATTCATTTCAAATTGAGCATGTGCGGGCAGGTGACTTTGACACTTACCATCCAAGAAAAGAAGATCAAATACTTAACAAAGAATGGATAGACCAAGAAGTGACTATGGAAAGACTGATTGTAAGATCCACTATAGGCTCCAAAATTGATGTATAGGAAATTTTTTGGAGGGTTCTTTTCGTAACAACAATACTTGGCGACACACTAATAGAACCCCAACTTCTTTGCCTTAGTAAATTGTTAGTGTAGGGTCTAGTTATTTAAGGAATATTGATTCATTATTTGGATTATTCCAACTTCCACACTTAATCTGTATGTAAGCATAGTCCCCTTCATTCCTTCTTAGCTGAACACAAACAAATGACCAATGACATTCCAATGTTTCACAAAAGGAGAAGGGTAATGTAGAGCACAAGCTTTAGAATTTTTTAGTATAGTTTTTCATCTCTAGTGTTTCTCCACTGCCAACAGGCTTGGATAGTACCTAGGTCAATTCACTTTAGTAACACAAACATTTCTCTATTTCTAGTGAGCTTGGACATTAGTTTGGAGGATTTGCTTCTTTCACATCCCTGCATAGGAATCATTTCTCTCCTTTCAACCTTTATTTATTTATTTTAAATAAAATTGTGCATTGGAACTTATCTATTTAATTGGGAGAAGAGGGATCCTGAATTATTCAAAGAAGAAGAGGTTGTTCCTTCAGAGAAGCATATGTAAGACCTATGATATTGTTTTACTCATTTATATTTTCTTGTCGTCCTTCTCTACTTGACTGGATCAACATGGAAGACACTGCAACATATAAAAATGAGTGTAGGCATGAGGTTTATATAATATACATGGATATCATGGTTTGAAATCAAGATTTCCTCATGCAAGGATCACATCTTATGTCATCACATCATCAACCAAAGGATAACCAAGACTAGGAGGAAGGACTAACGGTTAGTGAAATGTTGCAGTGTCTCAAAGTACTTTTCTATTTAGACACATTGTTTTCGAGCCAAAGGGAACACACTTCATGTGAAGTCTTATTAAAGAAAACAAGGAGGAGACAAGACACAAAAATAAAACCAAAATAAAAAGAACAAAAAAAATGGAGGCTAAACTAAAAAAATAATGTGAGACAAAAGCTAGGAAACAAGCAAAATATTACGGAAAGCAAGTGTAGTATGCATGTGGAAGGGAAACTAATATGCAACTACACCTACTCCTAACCTAACTAGTTATAAGTTCAGGTTCATGTATAATGAAATTTCCAATGTAGCCTCTATAGTCGTCCCTAGCCTGCATACCCAAATATATGATCGATTAAAGCAAATATAAATCAATGTGAAACAAAAAAGATAAAAGCTTGAATAATTTGCACAACGAATTGAAGGCCTTTCTTGATTATAAATATGTGTCACAGCCACTACTTCTACCCAACTTACGATCTTACGTTTTCATCCCAACTTACGAGCTTACCTTTTAGATGAAAATTCCAAACAGAAAAACCTCTAAAGCTTCTTATAAATGAACCTTCATCTGTACCATCCTTCTTAGCAAGCATGAGAAAAGAACAAAAATTATTATTAACAAAAGGGCTTGGTAAGTAAGATGCTTCTAGGTAATCATAAATTGGATCATGAATTTCAAAACAATCTGGAAAATATGAATTTTCAATTAGAGGCATAGGGTCAAGATGAGAATATTTTGAGGGAAAATGGATCTTATCATATTCATCCAACATGTCAATATAGTGAGGACCTACATAACCATTAGCGATGCGTAAGCTCCTCAAATGCTTGAAAAGTACTTGGATAGTGAGATGTTGAAACATAAATATCAAAGGATGTAAAACAATTTCCATCAGATGTGCTAATGGGACAATGGTAAGTTGAATAGTAGTCATCAAATCCAGAATCATGATTCGATGGGATAGTTAAATTTTCTGATTCCTAGTTAGTAGTTAACAAAGATAAATCAATTTCAACAGTTTCACAAATTCTCTACATAATAGAACCATCTTCATTGCATGATGAATTTACAAACCATTTTCCTGTAACTGGTGACAAGCTCTACAAGCATCATAATCATAGAAATAAATTCAAAGGAATGATAGTATAGAAAATATATGAAACCAGTTAGGATGTAATGGAGGAATAAGAGGGACTTGATTCAAAAAATAACTAAAGCAGTTACTAACACTCAAGAGGATTCTGGTGTCATCAAGTAATTCAAAAGAGAGACTAGGAGCTAATTATCTACCATAGCACCAAACAAATATTGATTCTTCGACCACAAATAACCTTAAAATAGATCAGCTTCACAATTCCTCATATTCAAAAAGTTATACAATCCAAACCTGAATTCGATACAAGAGATTTACGTGGTGATGAGTTCCCCATAGTAATATGATCAGAAACTTGATCTTGAGAAATAGGAAAATTGTAACGAGAAATCCTGAAATCCATCAAGATCAAGTTTGCATCTAGCAAAATAATACAAATGAAAATATTATGTGAGAACATACAGATCTACCATGGTTCAGTAATTTCACCAAGATCATGAGAACCTAACATAACCATCAATGAGAGTTGATGTGAATTAACTTCGTGACAAGTTTCAAAACTTTGAAAAGACAGATAACAATTTTTTTTAAACTAAGTCAGATCATAAATTGCATGTGGGCAACTTCTGTTGAGGGATTTTATCCCCTAGGGCTTTTGGGTGGAACCCTACCAGATTGAAAGTTGTCTAAACAAAGAAACATGCACACACACAGCCATTATGCTAGCAAAAGCTAATTCTAAAGTAAGAAGGACATACCTCAGGTCCTACGTTCGAGTAGTTCCTCAAGGGTCCAAACCCTTCTTCATGTCCCTTTCGCTCCTTTGCCCTGCAAAACCAACAATTCCAAAGAATGTAGTAGCATATGGACAAAGATTTATACAAAAATCATCTTTATGTTATACAAGAAGGAAGTTAGTTATGAACTTTTAAACATCCATTCATACACGAAATTCAAACATGAACATCATAAACGTAAAGAAGAAGCATATCGGGAATCAAGACATGTTTCTTTATTATAGAAAAATGGAAAGTACAAAAAGAGTAATATCACCTGAGCAACCTTTGCAGGCTCCAAGCACAGCCTCCTTCTGGATCCATCCCGCCTCAAGCCTCTAGCATATCTCCTTCCAAGACCACTCCATGATGCCATAACTAGTGGATGAACATCAATACACAAGGAAACAAGGGTTTCCTGTACAAATGGGGGAAGTGAAGAAGGCACAAGGGTCTTCAGACCTAGTCAGGGGAAAAATCTCAGTATAATAACCTTTCTCTCTCTTCTCTCCTCCCTTAGGCCTTCCCTTTGAGGTCTTTTTATACCTCTCCCAAAGTGGTTTTTTAGTTGGGAGTTGGTTGGGAACAGTTGGGCCACGGGCACTAACAGGTGATCAACAGCTAAAACCTGCGATCTCTGCCTGAAATTAAGTCGTTTTATATTTTTTTAAGTGTTTTAATACATATATGCGGGTTGGGTATATGCCTACCCACATATACACGCGTTTAACTCAGGGCAATGTCGTGTATAAGGGATAAAACACTGTTTTTTAAATTTTGGACCAGGTCTGGAAGGAGGGGTTGCCCTAGGCCATGAGTGCAGCATCGCAAACCATAAGAGTGAGATTTGGAGCTATAGCACCTACCTCTTCAGATCCATCATCTACTTGTTAGAGGCCATTGAGGGATTGTATAGTTGATACATAGACAAGGAAATGTTTGTCGAAGCTTCGACCTTGGAAACTTTGATATCAATCCTTAGCTATCTTGGAAATTTTAGAGCTGGATTTTAATATGTGAGAATAGATGTTTACTGGAAACATTACAACTCAAAAGGTATAAGTGGATGATGGGACCTTTTAAAACTATAATGTATTCATGTATTTATGAACCTTTGAAATCAAAAGCATAGGTCATTATTAACTTTGATTCTTATGAAACTTTGTAATGCAATTCACATCTATCAGTTATAGAATACGTATAACACTTTATCTTGAGGAACTTGTAAACCACATTCTCATCACCGCATCTTGGCCATCAGGTCTAATCAACAACCATATCCTCAGACTTAGGAAAGTAAAGGGGGTGTGTTACATTACTTAGGAGATTAGTTTGGTTAGTAATGGTTCTAGCATTGAAGTTTCCAAGAAAAATGATATTACCTTCATTCCTTAGACTATGGATATCATGTTCCAAGGTATTGAAGGGTAAATTTTTATCTAGGTTGTTTTTCTTATCAGAGGTAGAGTTGATAGAGTTTATAGGAGAAAAATAACAAATTGCAAGAAAAGTCTTATTGGTGTAAGAGTCATAATTTTTTATCCAAATGTACTGACTGAGGGGGTCAATCTTATGAACTTGAATGTGAGAAGGAATATTATTTTTTATGTAACAAGTTATACCACCAAAACCTTTATGATATGATTTCCTATTTCTCGTTAACCAAAGAATGTATCCATGTATGTGGGGAACCTGTTGTGCCCTACAACAACCCCCCATTTCATATCATTAAAATTCCAAAAAACTATAATGTGAAATGGGTCCCTTTTTAATTTTTGTTTCAAATTGGTATCAATTTAAAGTTCTATTTCACAAAAATGATTTTTAATAAAACCAATCAAAAAAATCCTGATATAAAACAATTTATCTTTATCATTGCGATAAAGCGATCACAAGATCGCATATCACAATGACAAAGAAAACACAATGTAAGGGACATGTTAGTTTTCACCGATGCGAAATCACTATCGGATATCGGCAAAGCATAAAGTAACACGAGTAATGATCCTTGCTACAATGCGATGCGAAATCGGCAATCGAAAATTGGCGATAACATCTAAAGCACAACTAAGCTTCTCCTCATCCGATGCGATGCGATATCGCTATCGGCAATCGATGACTCACCATGCCCTCATCCTAAGCGGCACTACCAACGATGCCCGACGCGATGCGATATCGCTATCGGCAATCGATGACTCACCATGCCCTCATCCTAAGAGGTGCTACCAGCGATGCCCGACGCGATGCGATATCGGATATCGGCGATCGGGGATTCCAAGCTAAACCAATGCAATAACTTAGCATTTCCCCGATGCCCGATTTCGCAAAAGGTAAATGGCACAATTCTCAAAGTAACAGTCATAAAGGCAGTTTGATTTGATTTATTCGTAATTAAGGCCATATCCTTTGGAAAAGCCGCTCATCCGTGTTCAAACCGCCAAATCGCCCTAAGCATGCTTCAAATAAATCATTTATCCATTAATCGAAGCAATTGTAATTAATGAGACTGACAGGCCGTAACGACCATTTAATAAGAAAAGCAGGCTCGAAGCCTATCCACGTATTTGATCCTAAGGCCACCTTAAGTCGATTAATTACTATGAATGCGCCAAGATATATATATTTCATTCTGTTCGATTCATGATATTGTTGCATGTGTTGCGCTTATCTTTCACTCTGCGTAGAATTCTTCCATAGAAACAGAAGAAAGTGGAATGGGAAAGAAATCCAAGAAGACTACAATGCCTACTGCTCCGCCAGCCGCAGGGCTAACTGTCGC
>APFE031688509.1:0-10672 GCA_000404065.3 Pinus taeda | reverse complement strand
TATGTATTGTAACATTGAAAGGAATATAATGAAAAATCAAGCTAGTAGTCTCGGTTTTGAGATCCAGTGGGAAATCTCTGTGTATATGTGTTTTATGTATTATGCTCTCACATTTTTATTTTTCCTGTGATTTAGAGTTCGTATGCACGTAATTTCTGCATGGGGTTAAAACCTACAATTTCCTCCTCACTTGATTTGGTATTCTTGGTTAATAGGACTACAAGATTTTCTAATCTTATCAGATCTTTTATTACATTTGTTTTTGAGACATACCTAAGGCCTCTGTAGTTACAGGAGACAAGATTCATTATTCACCTTATGAAGGGGTGGCAGAGCCTTTGACTCTCCTTGCTTGGGTTTGTAGTTCCTTCAATGCTTTCCCTTTACCTAAAAACAAATCAATTGGTTGTTGAATTCCCATTGCCATGTCTTTTGTGTTGCTTCATCACAAACTTGTTTGTTTCTATTCCTTCTAGTTTTCCTTTGAAGTGCTTCTGGTGGTGTTATAACCTATTTAGCTATTGTTCTAGTCAGGATTTCTACAAAGGAAGGGGCTAAAGTGTTCGAGGAAGTAAAGGGGGGATCAAATAGAAGGGAGATGAGGTTCGTGTGGGATGGATTGTGACTAATAAGTGGATCAACTAAAGGGAAAGAGGGAAGAGGGATGATCTAATCCGAGTTAGTGGATTGAAGGTTAGTGTGAGGTTGTGCTGAGGAAGGTGGATCTTTAGAGGCCTTCACCTCTTTAGGCTCAAAGTTGGAAGGCAATCAAGACTAGAAGGGAGGTTGGCTAAGGTTCCAAAGGAGTTAGAGGAATAGGGAAAGGATGTCCTAGATTGAGGCAAGGGATTGACATTGGAGGAAGAGGGGATAGAGGATTCTGAGTGAGGGGATGAAGAAGAAAGTTCGGAATGAAGGTGCTCATATTATTTAGTAGTTTTGTTGGGGCTATTGTTTTTGCACCTGAATGTTTCCCATTGTTCATCACAGACCATGTAGATTTCTTTGGACATCTACCAGTGAAGTGACCGTATTCATGACATACATTGCATTTAAAGGGTAGTTGTTCATAATATAATTGCTAGATCAACTTCTAGGTAGATCCTTGTGCATGCATGAATGTTCTCCTTCAGTTTGCTCCGATCAATGTGTTTTTTTATTGCATTCCCCATGGTTCTTATGAATTCCTCTCCCCAACAATCGAGAGGGAGGCGAGGGAGAGAGACCTAGACTGAGACTGCACTAGGGATGTCAAGTTCTGGGTCAAAATCTGGAGTCCATCTATTTAAGTAGAGACACTCAAATCCATGAAATATGGTCCATTCTTGAAGATTAAATTGTGGTCTTCCTTGGATTCGAAATAAAAGGTGAAGTATAATCTTTCGTAGAAGCAGGCCGATATTTTCCCTTGGATTTTTGGAGACCAATTGCACTCTATCCATTTGTGCACAATTTTTGGTGACGACTAGAGTCTAGTGATTTGTCCGACCTGTCCTTGTTGAATAAGGGAGAGGGTTGCTTTGCGAGGAATGATAGGTGGAAATTTATCTCAGGAATGGTGTTTAATCACTTAACAATTTTGGAGACTGAGGGGTGTTCCCAGGGCGAGCTAAGAGATGAGATAAGGGACAAGAAAGTGAGTGTAGTTCGGTCAGGAAGAGGAGGAGGGGGTCTCCCCCCCCTCCAAGAGGACTCCAGAGGGGTCATGAGAGCCAATCAAAACAAGGGGCCAAGAACAATGTAACAACTTCAGAGTGCCCTCAGAGCTCGATCATTTTCTAATTAATGAATAAAATGTGTACTTACCCTTTTAGGAAACCTCAAGCACTTTTCCTCATTTTGAAGATGGCACTCTTTATTTCTTAGATTCACCAAATTTTGAACCTCAAAGTTGAAGTTTGGCGAATGTTGTGACATAGTATTTAAGGAATTGTCTTTCTCTATGTATGATTTATGTGGAAATAAAATGAATTTATATTGATTCATTGCACACACATATTCCATGTGTCAACTCTGTATTAAACATCCATATTAAATATGAAGGGAATAAAAGAAGACAATTAATTAATTAGAGAGAGAGAGAGAGAGAGAGAGAGAGAGAGAGAGAGATCTAAGAAACCTCAGACACTTTTCCTCATAACGAGAATGACACCAGGGTAAACAAACTTTTTGAAGTGCCTAATTGTAGTTTGGCATCCTAACCCCATGGGGACATCAAGTGAGGTCCACACATGCAAGTATCGTAAAGACTTGACCTCGAGACTTCCTATTTACAGATAACAACACTTAACCACTAAAGTTAGCCCATCGTGGTAATAATAATACATACCATTAAATCTTACATTATTGTGAAGTTTAAAGGTTATATTTGGATTGAAAATGAAATTATTAATAAAACAACTTGAAAAGTTATCAATATTTTGTAAATCCTATTTTTTCTAATTAAATTTGTTTTTGCAAAATTGAAAATTTATATAACAAAATGAATATGTTAAAATTGGGACCAATACATATAAGTTATATAATAAAATTCACATTTTGATAAGCTAAAAAGATCATTCAACAAGTGAAGTTATAAAATATCTAGCCAATTAGGTTTATCTTGGTGGTTAGAAGGAATGATTGTTATCCTCGGTTGGAAGGAATGATTGTTATCCTCCCCACCTAGATTCAATTCCTGCAAATGGCATGATGAACTTTGTTGTAATGACTTTGAGTCTTGTTGTTGAGTATGAGAAGTCTATCAAGGACCAAAGCATGTATATTTCTTATAGAAGGTTCAAAATTGATAGTTGGGGGGAGATATCAAAAATAATTTATACATGTTAAAGGTTAGTGTGACCAAGGCCATGTACATGTATATTCCTTATAAAAGAAGGTAGTAAAGGTTCGAAATTAATAGTTTGAAAGAGATATCAAAAAGAATTTATACATATTAAAGGTTGATGTGACCAAAGCAAGGTATAATTCCTAAATCATTTTGACAATTTAAATGTCTCTAAATTATAATTATTATATAAAAACCTTAACTAAAAAATATATATTATTTTATTTAAAAATATATTAAAAATATTTAAACTGTTTTAAAAAATGAATAACAAACAAATAACATTAACAAACAAAAAACAATGGAATCAATTTACCAAAAATAAGGAGGAAAATAATACTTAAATTGAACTCCTTGCCATTCTTTAAAGAATCTAACAAACAAGTGACATTAAAAGACAACAAAAAAATAATTGAATCAATTTACCTAAAAATAGTAGGAAAGTAATACTTGAGTTGAGCTCCTTGCCATTCTTTAAAGACTGTAATTACTTATTTAAGAGTTGGGAGGTCTTTATACTATGTAGGTTTAAGAGAGTTTGGGAAATTTTAGGTAGAATGTCACATTATAATGGATTAAATTCAATAAGTTTTTAAATTCAAATTTTTATTAAGAAGATGATTTTAATGAGTATTATAATTATAATTATAATAGAATAAGTTAAACCAATTTTAATATTTAATAAAATTAATTTTAAGGATATGGTTATTTAAATTGAGAATGGATAAAAACAAACACATTTAGGTAAAAGATCAAACTATGTCCCTTAAACTACGAGCCAATATTCTTAATTACTAACACTTTGTGATGTCCCCTTACTATCATTTTCTTTTAAAGTTGATGATTGCTTTATAGGGTTTGTGGAAATTTGTAATTAACAATAAATAAATGAAAGGTACCCTCCACCATGCTTTCAAATGAAAGGTATATGTTTAACATATGTAGTTGATGTAAACCTCCATCAACATCATCTTTAAGGTGCCTTCTTTCAGTGTCACAACTAATTGTCCATCAACTTCCACAATGACAATCCCCAACTCTTAATTGGTGATAAAAAATAATTAATTTCATTGCACCTCTTGATTGGAAAAATACGTAGATTTGTGAGTGACAAGACTCTTTGATGAATTTTACATGGTTATGTATTCCAATATAATATTTTTATTATCTTACTAAAATAGGGATATATAATGTATTTTGGCTCGTAACATTTTGAGTTTATATGTTAATTAAGTCAAATTAACATAAATATATGTTAATTAAATAATGAGGTCAAAAGGCCCATTTTAGCATAAATGGAACCTCATGAAATTTAAATAATGTGGAATAAAATAATTTCACTTGAATGTTAGTGGGTTATCTCTGAAAAGAGGTGTGATGGCTACTCGCATTCGCTAGAGTGCATTATAATGAGGTCAAAAGGCCCATTTTAGCATAAAGAAAAATTAAGGAAACCTTAAGAATCCAAAAACATAATTGAAGGAGTTGAAACGCCAAAATATTTATGGTCCTGATGGGGTAAGTTGGTATACCAACTTCCCATAGTCGTAACTTTTGCATATGATCTCTATTTGGCATGTTCAGTAACCTGTTGGAAAGGTCTAGCCGATAAGTACACATTTTGGTCGAGCCCTCACAAGATCCTATGACTATCACCTAGGTCCCTTCCACGTTGTTATAGGCTATTTTGTCTCATTTGATCAATCAACCTCCTAATGGGATCATTCACACCATATTCCCCCTTTACATCATCATTGCACAAAACCCTATGCATGACTCTCTCATTCCCCATAGTTTCTGCCCTGAACTACATCACCTGAGCCAATTTTAGGACTAATTCACCTTGGCCTCTTGTTGGACAATGTTCACCTACATTTTGCTCCACTGTGGCCTGCGTTGATCACCCACATGTTGCCTTCCTTACACCTGCGTTGGTTTTAGAAATCTGGGAAAAAGAGAGTGAATCTCGAAGCCTCCATTTCCATAAAATTCCAGGATCTGTTGTAACCATTTACCTCAGATGAAACTCTCAAATCCTATCATATCCTACCTTGGATTTTCCATCCCTTATCCTTAGATCTCATCCTCCCATCAAGAGTGGATCTCAATCCAAATATTGGTAAAAGGATAAGAACTCCCAACTTACCCTACTCTATATATTTACGACCTTCCGTATATAAGAGGTTGGCTTTTGGAGAGTGATTCTACCCTTATGTTGTTATGAAGAGAGTTAGGTTTCCATGCATTTGGGGTGATTGGAGGAACACTTTGTGACAAAGGAAGGACAAGTCAACAACTTGGAGGAGCTCTTCTACAAGATCGACACCTATTTATGGTTGTAACTCACTCCATTTATATCAATACAAAGATTTCTTTTGTTTTCCTATATGTGATGTCGTTATTTCATATATTTAAATACCATGTTGATATGTTGAATCAAGTAGATAGATGATACTACATAGATATTGTAGTTCCTTAGCTTGTGTTGTCTGGTTGTCCAGGTTCTAATTTTGGCAGCTGGAGCTAAGGTTGGAGCATTCAAGCCAAATAACGAGCGAAACATACGATAGATTCCAAGTAGGTTTCTTCCCCTCATCTACTTTCTTTAAGGAAAACATTGGGTCTTTTGTCTTTCTGTTGTTCTAGGTCAACCACCAAACATAGGGGAGATATTTCTGTCCGCAGTCATAAATCCCGCATAACAAATTGGTGAATCCACTTGGGAACGATGCATTCCCTTGGTGGTTTCTTTGTCTATTGTGTTTGATTTACCTCTATCACAGGCCTATGCTGCTTTAATTAGTCAATAACAGACCTAGAAAGTGAGTGCATTGAGTCTTGTTTGAATTCTTATGTCGTAATCCTCTCTCCCAAGACCAACACACCCTCTGGTATGCTGACATAGCGTTGCGCCTCACCCGGGACTTCTTTGTGCCTGCGTTGCACCTCATCTGGGCCCTCTTTGTGCCTGTGTTGCAAAGCATTGGTGCTTCTTTTGCACCTACGTTGACCCCTGTTATTGCACAAAACTTGCCTTGTTTTCTCAGTGCGATTTGATCAACCTGCTTCCAACTAACCTTCCCTAAGTCTTGAGTGCCTTGTGGTCTCTCTGCAGCCTCCATTTGGTTTGCATGTTTTTGTTTTTTGTTTTGTTATTATCATTAGGTCGCTTGAAAACTTGTTTCGTTTGATCATTGATCGCTCGGATGAATTGTTGTTCTAGTCCTCATTCACAAAAATTGTTTTTGAATTAGTGATTAAACATTTGCTTCTTAGTTTTCTTCATTTTGAAAATTAATTAGGTGAAACGAAAAATTATGCATTGGAATTTAGGGTTTTTCATCTATATTGATTTAGGAACAATTTCATGAAAAGGGAATTTCATTAAACATCTTGTTTGCTACATTTTCTATGTTTCATATTGTTTGTTTCTTCCCTTAATTAGCTAGATTTTCGTTTAAGAGAAAGATTCCATTTTCTTATGCTAGATTTGCATTTTAGGGAATTCAGGTGAATTTGTGGTGAGCCATAACATTGAAACTTAATTCAAGATCAACTAAAAATTTACTGAATCAACCTAGGATCATTTATAACATTAATGCAAACACATTGAGGTCTAGGCTAAAGACATGTTCAGACATCATTAAACGTAGGAGTTGTCATTGTTTGCCAGCGTTGCATCCCATGGGTGAAATCCGGTTCCACGTATGTGAGTGTATAGGACCATACTCCATGTACCTTCGAGTATATTGGTGGCACTCCATGCACGTAAAGTATATGGGAACGCTCCCATCAGAAAATTACACATTAAACAACACTACTACACACTGCACTCCCATGTACCATTGCGTATATTTTTGGATTCCCTAATAGGTTGCTATCCATCCACAAGTAACCGAGTCTGTCACCTTGTAAACTGTGATACATCGAACACAACATTCAGGGAGATTGGCCACCATACGTTAAATTCCTTGGTTCGCCAAGGTGTATATTGCAGTTCACAGTTGCTTGGTAATTCTTTATGCCTATATTACCCTATTTTTGATTTAATTCTTTTTTGTGTTAATAAAATTTACTATCTAATGTGGAACAACAATATCCCCCGCTCAGTCGTTTGCATAGAATGCAAAATAAGCCTCCTCTTCCACTAGAGGCTACTCCTGGCCGTTGTTAGAAGCATAAAAGAATGCAAACTACCGAATCAAGAAACTCAAGAACTACTTTCGGTCCTCCTCCTAAATTTGATCAACCAGAATCATCTGTCCCATTGAGTACCAAGCTTGAGATAAAATTTACTCTTGTCGGTGAAGCTGACACAACTGATACCAAATTACCTGAGACTTTGTTCCTTAAGGTTATACAATCTAATATTCTTGAGTCAGAAACAATATTTACTAAGGTCATTGAACATGAGGAGCCTCAATCATCTTTTCCTGTTACTTCAGGTATTCCATCTTCTCTTCCGTTGTCTAAGACAAATCCTCCTACTATATATCTCAGCCTCGATGGTGAACAACTTCCTCCTAGACTTGTGAGTATTGAGGATATTCCACAAGAAGAGCCTCGTTCTTTTACTCATTTGGAGGGACTTTTCCTTTATCCAACCCATCCTTTTCTTCCTCCTCGTCCTCCTCCTGAACAAACTCCTTTACTTGGTTCTTTTGACTTACCCGCAAATTTCATGTGACAACCCACATTGGGATTATTGACCATGACTGGAACTGATATGGCTTCTCAGCCTGCATCTACCACTATGTTTGCAACATCAAATGTCGCTTGCACATCTATGTTTTTGACATCACCATAGGCACATCTGTATGGTGGCCCATCAGTCTCACCTGGTTATCAGTATTTATATGGTACCTTCTCTGGTGCATCTTCCAGTTTATGGACATCCCCCATGTCATCCACTTCGAGAATTCCATCTGGCATTCCTCTTCTGAGTGTTTTACAACCAGCTCCTTCTCCTCCTCCTACACCGACAATTGAACAACAAGTTGGCCCCTATGTTATTGGGCAAGGTTTTCTTCAACAACCTAACTATATTTATGCTGGGTCCCCTCCACATGGAGGGCAATTGCCTCCATCATCCCCTCCTCTTTTGGCAGGGAGGAACCTGTTGGTGGTATACCTAAGATTGGTAACCATCCTTATTATAGTCCTCCTTATCCTGGGATGGATGCTAGTGTTTGGCAACCTACTTTTCCTGTTCAGCCTAGTTCGATGTTGGGTTCATCGTTTATTTCCCAACCTGTTCCATCATCTCTAATTCCTATTCCTCAATTTGCAGCTCAACAAGCTCAAATTCATGTAACTTAACCTGTACATGTTGTGATCAAATCTCAACATGTTCTTTTAGTATCTGGTACCTCTTAGGTCCCACTTACTCAACCCTTACAAGTTCTTTTACAATCTCAATCACTTGCACAAGGTGTTCCCCAAATTCTAGTAGGACAGACTGTGTATGGTATGACACAACATCAATCAACTCCTATTTATATTAGGACTATGCAAATTACCATCAACTAATAGTATATAAATCATCATGGAATCCCCCAGGTGCCTTTTCAAGGCCAAAAAAATCATGGTTATCTTGGGGTTGGTCAACAAGGTCACTTGTAATCTCCCTATCATAATCCTCCTTATTCTGGTAACCAAGTTCCTTATTACCAAAACCCTCCTTATTCAGGAATGTAAGTTCCGATTGCCCAGTCTATTCCTTCATATCCAGGTCATCCTCTGCCGGACTTTCATCAGTACCTGCCTTTTGTGGCCACTCTCGAGTTGCCAGATTTGACTCCGCTTACCAATGACCCCATTTCTCATTACCTTGGTGGCTGATTATTCCTACTAAATTGCCTTCCAACATCCCTAAATTCAATGGGAATCCAAGAGAAGACCCGTCGACGCATATCATGACGTATCATCTATGGTGTTCATCAAACTCCCTTAATGATGATTCTATTCGACTTCGTCTTTGCCTTTTCCAAAGAACGCTTACGGGTATCGCTGCTAAATGGTATATTGAATTACCCAGTGCTTCATTCCATGATTTTAGTACCTTAGCCACAACCTTCCTCACGCATTTCCAGTTTCCCATCAGATACAAAAATGGAATGAAATTGTTAACCAACATCAAACAATCATATTCCACTCACATTTCAGATCACATTGATGAGTGGAGGTGTCATTGTTGGTTTTTCAAAACTTATGTTCCTCATAAATTTCTCGTGGAATTGTTCACCAAATCTCTGTTGGCACCTATAACAGAAGATGTGGCCAAAGGTGGAGTCACGACTGAAGAGCAAGTGATTGCTTGTGCACAATATTTGGATTTGGTTTGTACCCAATCTGGCACGCTCTATGGTAAGATACCAAACGCTACGAGAGCTTCGAATATTGGTCCTCCTCTTATGCCTGGTAAAGAATGTCATGCTGTTGAAGGCATTATTGGTTATACCAACATGTAGACGGTGAGTAAACCATATGGTATTGCTCCACTCGCATATGCTCAAAACCCTTAATCCCACCCTCTTGCAACTTCTGGTTTCGAGATAAATATTGTTTCATCTCATAAAGGCAAGTATCAACAACAACATGGAAGCAAGAAGAAATGAAAAGGTAAGAGGAATAAAGATCCCTCTCCGTAGGATAAAAAAACAAATCAGTATTCTAATGAGATATGAAAGCATCAATATCCTTGCTTTATTTTCAATGAGCAACAATTTACGCGTGATTATACTCACAATGCTAAAGTGAATCAATTTCTCAAGTCCTCCACTTCTCCTACAATGTTGGCTGACCCGTCTCCTAATCAAGAGATGCGTATGGTTTCTCAGGAACCATCTTCCTCTAACACAGTTTTGATGCTTTCCTCTTCAAAGCCAAGATATGATGTTTTGGTAGCTACTCGGAACAAGGATTATGGGAATGCAGATCTACCGAATGGTCAGGCTACTAATCAACCTGCCAGTTCAGTGCCATCCTCATTAGATCCCACTTCACTATTTATTCCTACCAAATTGATTATTAAACCTCTGTTGGAAATAATACTGAGAAGGGGGGGGAGGGGATCAGTATTAGAAATGTAACAATTTTTTCATTTCCATAAACATATTGATATATGCTACTTATGTTAATTCAATCTGCGTATATACACAACTGTGTTTAGAGAAAACCGTGTATATCTTACAGACTTGTAATTTAGTTAGCTGATCTTACTTTGTGTATCAAAACCATAAAACCGTATTCAAGTGCAGTAAACAGTACAAGAAATCACACACATGAACACAAGATATAAGGTGGAAACCAATGTGGGTGAAAACCACCTGCTGCAATTCTTCTCTATCTTCTTTTAATTAGAAACTTCTTTTTACAATATTTCTGTACTAGTGCAGTCTTATAACAGTACACAGGCTTCTACTTGTAGAAGGCTACAACCTTCTCTCGTTCTCGAGCTTCTCCTAGAAGGGAGCTACAATGTTAGGGTCCCACCCTAACCCCCTTATTCATGTCATGGGATCACGTCATAGTCAAGAGTCAATAAAGCCCATATTAATATTTGTAAGTGGTTAACCCGCAATTAACGAAGGGACCACAGTTAGTTGCAAATGGGCGGTAGTATTAAATAAAGGATAAATGGGCGGTAGTATTAGATAGATGGTATTAATAAAACCCATGGTATTGACCCGTGGTATTGCATGAGTCATATATAAAGGATAGAAACTCCCTGCAAGGAGTATCATGTCTTATTTTGTAATCGAGCTCTGCTCTATTGGATGTTGCCCCCTCGAAGAGGCAAGTGAACATTACTCTCTGAATAATAAAATCATTGCTATTCTATGT
>APFE031688505.1:1031-23932 GCA_000404065.3 Pinus taeda | reverse complement strand
GTGGCCGAGTTGAAGGCTTCTGAATTAGATGCATGTTCTGACCCTGAGCCAGAACCTGACAAGGGGAATGGCAAAGGGAAGCAGATCATTGATGCGGATCCCAGCGCCACTATTACCACTGCCAAGATCCAGAAGAATGAGCCAGAAGAGCCAGAGGAGGGGGAACGCCTTTTCAACTCACAGATGTGGGTGAAGGGTTTGCCGCTGCAATTCATTGTCGACAGTGGCAGTCAAAAGAACCGTATTTCAGCAGAGGTCGTGAATCGGTTGGGCCTACCGACTACACCACACCCACAACCATACAATATCGGGTGGCTTCATGAAGGACGGGATCTCAAAGTTCGCCAACAGTGCCGCCTTCCCTACAGCATCAAGCCCTTCACAGATGAGGTATTGTGTGATGTTACACCTTTGGATGTTTGTGATGTATTATTAGGCTAGCCATACTTGTGGAAGCGACATGTTGTGTATGAGTCAAGGCCTCGTGCTATCATTATTTCTTTGAATAATTCATTATACAGGATACCGGAGGTAGCCCCACCTATCGTCACATCTTTGATCACTGCTAAGAAAGGCAGCAAGCTCATATCACAGACTAGGAAATTCATATGTATGGTGCACTCCCAAATTAAGGGGAAGATCGTTGTTACATCCATGACCCCCGCAAAGGGTTCCTCCACGCAGCAGCAGCAGCAGAGGGATACAGTCATGACAGAAAACAGGAACAACTTCTCCTCACCCACAGCGGTACCACATAAGTTTCAGGTGGGCGACAAAGTTTGGTTACATCTGCAGAAAGAACGCCTTACAAGAGCCTATCAGAAACTCCGACCACTCCGACATGGTCCTTACACCAGTACCAAGGCTACGGGCAACAATTCTTTGAAGCACAACATTGCTACATTCCTCCACTTGCACTGAGTGTTCAATGTGGACTACCGTCGACCATGCTTCCCACCATTTCTGGACACATCAGAGATTGCAGAACAGCTCACCAACGACCTAACTCAGCAGAAGCTTCCTCATCTCAAGGAGGAAATCAACGCAATGGGGACCATTGCTTCCTAAGGGGGGAGGAATGATCCAGGTGGATGTTGGTGGCCACCCACCTATCCCATTTGGAACCCCCGCAATTGTCTCTTTCAGCATTTTCAGTTTCCTTAATTGTAGCACAACTTACTATTTTTAGCAGTTTTTCGGGTCCTGAACTTTCGGAGCCGTTTTGAGGTCCTAAACGACGTTTTTTGGGAACTCTGGGGTAACATGGGTCCATGGACCGATGTTTTTCTTCCCAAAGTGGTAGTTCTCGGATAGATCTTTCTAACGAGCTATCATACGCGTCAAACGGAGATCGTATGCCAAAGTTACGACCCCGAGAAATTGATGTACCAATTTACCCAAAACGGGGCCCACAATTTGGCGTTTCATCTTCTGGGGTTAGGTTTTGGAATGTGAAGGGTTTTCCATTGTTTCTCAACAATAAATAGGCCTTCGAGCCTCATTGTAACACAGTTCACAACAGTTCAGAGGCATGTAGCGACCACATCTCTTCTCAGAGATAAACTACCATCGCCCTAGCTGGTTTATTTCCATTTCTGGTTGTAAGCATATTTCAGTATTTTCCATTAATGAAATGAAGTATTATTTCCGCTGCATCTATTTATTCATGGTTATCGCATCTCTGTATTTATGGTTATCTCTATAATCTATTGCGTTCCTATTTAAATCCAGATCACATTGTCCCTTCTCTGATCTCAACTGAGTTTCTGTCTGAACTGACATGCATCAGTTATCCATGAGTGAGTACATAGTTATCTGAAAATAATAGTTGTCACATACATGCAAGGATCAACAAACTATATCTCATTAATTTAACAACTTGTTAAATTAATCTAACTGAACTTGACTAAGTTAAACTAAGTCAACTGATCCTCTCAATATAGAACTCATCCTTAATTCCTCAATCAGTGGAGCAAAACAAGGACACATTCCCCAATGCATGGAGAAATAATTGCATGCTCTCACAAAGACTTCAAGTTTTCTTTTCAACTAATTAACTCATGGAGATTAATTAACTAATAATTTAAACTACTGGTAAGACCAAATTCGTTGTTACTTCCTATAGTTAGACCAGGAACTGCTAAAAATAGGAAGGGACCCAGAAATGTTATTTTTAGCAGTTTCACCTCTCACCCAAGGTGGCCAAAATGCTCATTGGCCGAACTGCTATGTTTAGAAGTAATATTTTTTAGAAGTTCTATTTTTAGCACTTCCTAAATTTAACATATCTTGTTGCACACTTTTCAACATTATATAAATACATGCAAGAATATGAAAGTTAAGATTCTATTATTCTTTAAAAGAATTTGGACAATGGTATTGATTTTCCTTGGAAAAGAATGTAATCTTATGGGAGGGGAAGAGCAATTAATGTGGTATATACTTATGGACATGATTTGATAGTGACATGTGTATAATTAATGCATATTCAGTGTTGCTAAAGGGAACATGTCATGATATTTTGTTTATATTTCATGTATCCACATGAATAGATGTTACAGAATCATTAATAAGGATTGATTATTGGTTGATTAATACTTTATCTAATCATGATATCAAATTTTATTGAAGACAACAATGGAAGGAAATAATGGCGACTTATGCAAAGGATAGATTATAATTTAACATTGTGGTAGGTGAAGAACTAATGTTCCATGAAGATTGAAGGGTGCCAGTTGTAGGATGGTCCACTGATGGGGAAAATCTACGCCATAATGACATAAAGATTGTGAATTTGTGGGTAAATGATATCATGATGATTGTAAAATCTTCTAGATAGACATGTTTTACTTAAATTATATTTATCTATAATATTTTTTTGATAATGGTTAAGAGATAGACTCTCTTACAAACCATTGAGTGAGGGGTGAACACCCTCATGAGCATTTAATAATAAAAGTAAACATTTATTGGTTTTCACCCTATGGGGCTTCCAGGGTATATTAGTGTTGAATGATGTGATTTCCTATGGTTCTATTTGGATTATTTTAATTCTTTTCATAACATGTCATTTACATTACCAAGTATGTGATTAACTAACATAGTTGAAAGAATCATGGAAAAGATGCAATGTTACATCAAGATGTTTACGATAATATGTTATATCATTGGATGTTATGTTATGTTATGTAAATTCTTATTTGTTTACTAAATATTATATCTAATATCTAGTAAAGGAAAATGGAATAAGTAATTAGAACAATTACATGTGTAAATTGTGTAAAATTTATCTAATCCTATGTGTTTTCATGCGAGGTTTACCAGGGGATGTTACAGGATGTATAAAAATGGTGTTGGTGATGAAGAACATGAAACTGTCAAGGATGTTGGTTTAGGGCATTCTAAACTTGTGGAACATCTTTCATATCATCAAGAATAGATAGAAGGCCAAATTATTCCAGAACACAGGAAGAGACTATCATGTATTTGAAGTACATTGCAATAAGTTGAGGGATGTGTAGCTCCTTGTGGCACTTTAATGAGTCATAACATTGATTCCAGGCTATCCAACTATGATGAGGCACTATTTCAGTAAGTTTGGAAGGATGACATGATGGAAGAATATTAATCCATCATGAAGAATGATGTGTGGAATATTGTGTTAATACATGAGGTGAAGTTAGTGGTAACTTCCAAGTGAATCTACAATATCAATCATGTAGTGGATGGTAGCATGGAGAATTATAATGTAAGATTCATGGTTAGAGGGTTCTCCCAGAAAGAGGGAGAGGAATATGAGGAGACATTGGCTCAAGTTTCTAGGTGAAATTCTATTATAACTTTTATTTGTATTGATTCTATTATGGGTTTGAAATTTTGAGTTTTCAATAGTCCTCTAAACTAATAATTATTTCTTATGGTTTTTCTTACATTTATTATTCAACATAAAATAATTACACAAAGAAATTCAATAATATAACAAAATGCTAGAGGATCATAAAGATACAACCACAAAATAACACAAGAGTTTACCATGGGAAAACCAACATGGGGAGAAATACCACCAACCTTTACTTATAGAATCAACTCAATAAAAGAGATATCTAAGTAAGGATGATAATAAAACTGACTAATAAGATGGAAAGACTAGAAAACCACCAATATTCCAAGTCATCCCTCGTCCAAGATTCCTACAAGTGAAAATTAGTTAAGGTATAAACCAGGCTTGCGATAGGAGGCCAAATTTTGGCCCTCTCTATCCACATAAGTTTAGGCAGATCATAGAAAAGTTACCACAGAAAAATCGGCTTGTTCCTTCAACACTTGTGAATTGTAGCAGAGATTTCTTCTACAAGTGCAAGCCTATTTATCTACTCCTTTGACTTGATCAACTTCACTTTAAATCAACATATTTCCTTCACTTGGGAGAAAATGTATTTGTCTTGTGTGTGGGTTGAATTGTTATCTCATGGAGGAGGAATGAATGCTTATAGATAGTCATCTAGGAGGGTCAAACTGGTGCCTCTAAGGGGCCTAGATGACATGAACAAGAGGGGCCAACTTGGTCATCTTATGGAGTTGTGACACATAATACCAATTTGAATTCTCTCTTTTAGAAGGTATTGAAGAACAAGCCTTCTAACTTTTCTTTGAAATATGCATATAATATACTTTCCTTTTGAGAATGAAGAAAAATTTCTTACATAAATGATGAAAATATACATTATGAGGATTGACCATAATTACAAAATTCAACAGGAAATTGTGTCAGATGTATGTGGATACAAATTTCTTTAATGGAGTGATTTATGAATAAGTGTACGTAGGACAACATGAAGGCTTTGAGTTGCATGAGAAGGAGACTCATGTTTTCATATTGAAGAAATATTTTTATGGACTCAAGAAGGCACCTTAAGCTTGGTATTCTTAGATTGATGGATACCTAGCAAGTCTTGGCTTCACCAAGAGTGATGTTGATCCCAACCTTTTCTAAAAGGTTTTTATAGGTGAGCCTATGATATTGTTGCTACATGTTGATGACTTGTTTTTGACAGGACCAGAGAATCTCATTGATCATAGTAAGTGTGAGTTGACATATGAGTTTTAGATGAAGGACCTAGACTTGTAGCATTATTACTTGGGAATATAAGTATGTGGAATTAAGAGATCTGTGGTTTGCATCTTTTGAAAAATTTATCCTCAATTGTATTTATTTATTTCTTTCTAAAGCAGCTCATCTTTTATCATCATTCATAGGTCCTGATGATGGATCCCATTTGGGATTTGCAATGTTGGCATAAAAATGTTCATACTGTGGATTCTCCGGTAACTGATTCAAAAAATATAAGTATGTGTTGACAGTGTTGGACACACCAACATGTTAGGGGATCTCCCTAGTAAGAAGTCCCAACTAGACCTCAGACTATTTGTTGTAGGAGTCCCAACAGTGGATCATACGATATCGCCTTGACTGCGGTTGCACGCATAGGCAAGTAAGATTTCCCTATTGGTAGCAAGGGCATGACACACAGCAAGCCATGAAAGGTGCATGAATGTCTCTAACACACGAAAGGTGGAATGGTTGCACCCCTTGGAAACCTATGTAAACACGCAGCTTGAAAGATAACACACGAGAAAATTTGCATCACAAACTGGAAGGAAGGTGAACCAACAATCCAAAATGATGGTTAAACCAACAACACATCTCAATAAGATTCATGCATACATATAGAGAAGGAGTCTATACATACATGCGTAAGAAAACATATACATATATCATTAGAGTAACCAAGTTAACTGAGATACAATAACAACACATGCATGAAATGTGTTGGCTCTGTTATATTAAGAAGTGAAAATTCCAATCATATAGTACAACCATGACCAACCACTAGTCTCAGTAGCAGAACATTAAGGTCACTTCCACCTGCTCCTCTAAAGAGATGTACTAGATCTGCACTGTGGAGAAGCCAAGGCTCGTTACAATACTCTCCAAACTTTCTCTAAGATACTCCTATCAGAAGCTTGACTGACCAAAAGCCTCTACAATGAGTTATGAGGTACTATGAATAGCGAAGGGTGGGGTGACCCTTGACATTCCCCTTTGTGACTGTTCACCTACCCTCATAACTCTTTAGCTACTCTATGACTATTACATTCCACTATTGACACTTGGACTTCCACTTTACAAGATGTTACATACAATTTGCACATGTACCCATGTGAGAAAAAATGGCTTGAGCAAGCCATGAAAGACATCAATAAGACTTGGACAACTGTGGGAAGGCAAACCCTTCGACATCCTCATGATGGTCGACAGGTGAACTAATACAAATATTTTTTTTCCCTGATGGTGTTCACACGCTCAAAGGTGACATACTTTTGAAAGTGAACTCTTGCCTCCGTTGCATCTGAGTACATTGATATGGCTCCTCCGTCCAACTCGTCTGATAACATGTGCATCATCATCTTCAGTGCAGTTGGACCAACAACATACTGATCCATAGTGTCTGTGTTGATCTTCAAGTGTGTGCTAGTGACCATGTGCATCAACTTGTCGAAATACATGTTGAGATCCAGTCAGAATTGCTTCTTTTCTTCGCCTCGGTGAGTGTGCCAAATGGGTGGGATCACATGAATGCATACAATGACATCCATTATCTTGAACACCCTTTCATGTGATCGATAGTACTACTCACCCTTTCTACTCCATGCCAGCTATTACATGGGTCCATAACTTGTATGGGCGCAGTTTCATCAATATGTGCATGTACAGAAACATAATGCAAGACATGAAAAGAAAACTTACCCTAAAATAGCTAAGCTGAAAGTGCCAAAGACTCCTCGATGTAATGTGGGATGTTAGAGTTGTGAGGTCGATGTGAGGAATGAGCTCTACAGTGTCTGGTTCACGAGTTTTGATAATATCGAGTTTATGATGTGCATGCCACAAATTGAGGAAAAAGCGACACTTGGTGAGAGGTTTGTAAAATGAGCCTTGCATGTAACCTCTAGCAGCGAAAAATAGTTCCCTATATCTAGAGATTCCTTTTGCATGCTGCCTTTTTCTATTTCAGGAAGAGAGGCCCATGCATGGAAATTAGTTTTGCTCAGTCCCAGAGGGACCCGGTCAACTTGAAGGCACATGCAACATCCTGCTTGAATGAGAGAGTGATTTGCACAGTTATGAGAGGAATTGTGTTGGATGTCCCGGAGAGATTACACAATTTATGGGAAGAGCAGGTGACTACTGCTAAGAATTGCATAATTTCTAGGCTGAGCTGCAGCGTTGGTCCATATTGTGCAATTTTCCAAAGGAAGATTGTCTGACTACATTGTGCAATTTCTAAGCCCAGTAGGCTGCCGAGCAGATTTGCGCAATTTTTGGAGGGATAGTTGGTTCCCCTCTGAAATTGCACAATTTTTTTAGGGACCTTCTCAACCAGAAACTCGCCCTAGTCTGGAATGGTAGCCTATGAGGGGAGTGAAGAAAAGTAAGATGCACATCTTAGAAAGCTACTAAAAAGCCAGTGAAGCCTATGTACTTGACAACGCAAGACATGTTGCTAAGGATGATTTGTAGGGAGGCTCCAAAATGAACCTAAGGAAAAATTTTGTAGGGTGGTTGAAACCACTACAATAGTATGGTAGTAGCCAACAAAAATCCCTTATTAAATGGAAGTATGCCATTATGATCCTTCAAGGATTTGGGATGATGGTCTACAAGTACATGTCTACTCCCATGGTGACCAATCTAAATAAATTGATAGAAACTGATTCATATATGGTAGATCCCTTTATGTATTGACATTTGATTAGCTCATTGATGCATTTGGTTAATTATAGAGCTAATATTTTCTTTAGGGTGAACACTCTAAGCTAGTTCTTGGTGGAACAAAGGAATTCACATTGGATTGTGGAAAATCATGTGTTGATATATCTTCTTGGGATAGTTAGTTATGGTTGGAGATATGTGCCAAAATATTGAGTACAACTATATGAATTCTCAGATTCCAATTGGAAAGGGAGTATTGAAGACATGAAGAGCACATTAGGATGTTGTTTTAGTTTGGGTTCTACTTTGATATCTTAGATGAGAAGAAAGTAAACAGCTTTAGTACTGAGCACTACATACTGGCCAAGTACACTGCAGCCAGTATGGATTTGAAAAGTACTTGCACGATTGTTTGATCAACTACAAGAACATACCAGGATATATTGTGACAATTAAAGTTGTGTGAATCTTTCAAAAATTCATTCTCCATGACAAGCCAAAGCACATTGAGATTGAGTACCATTACATCTAATACATGGTACAGAAGAAGAAGAGATTAGTGAAGCTGAGGAGCAAGTTGCTGACATTCTCACCAAGCCGCTACTCAGGGAAAAGTTTGCATACTTCAGGTACAATCTTGGAGTGGCTTAGAATGCCTCCCTCATTGAGAGGGAGTGTTGATATTGTAGCATTAAGGGGAAAACATTATCCTTAGGTTAGGATATTGAAAAATCAAAAGTATTGACTAGGGGCCATGTAATGTATCTATCGAGAATGGCCCAAAGAGCATCAAAGCCCAGTGTGCTCCCCTAAATTTCCAAGAGGTATTTAGCTAGTGGGTAGAGTGAGTTCCTTTAGAATTGGGAATTTTATTACCATTAAATTGGCATGCATGAATGATAATAAACATGTTTTCATTGTAGGTCATAGGTGTTGACCAGGTTCTAGGTGACATCTTGGATAATTGGTGAACAAGGACTAGTCTTGACCCAAGAAGGCCAAAAGGCTTGTGTGAACCCAAAAGGCCTTTGACTAGTGGGTAAGTAGATCCATTTGCAAAGGAGAGTTGACTAGTAGGAAACTAGATCCCTTCACATGATGTTAATGTAGGATTATTTCAACATTTAGTGGATGGATACATAAGCATAGTTAGCTCTTTCAATATTTTCTAGAGAAGGATATTTTTTTTAACAAAGCGGAAATCTGAAGAAGTTAAGAATAATACCTCCCTATCTAAGAGGGAGTGTTTAATTTTCATAGCTACATCGGTATTCAAATAAAAATAAAGAAGAGATAATTTTAATTAATGTCGACTTAGAACAGTCATGCCATTCCCCCCTAATTGAATAGGTTAATTAACCCTTCATCACAACCCACATGATTTTGCCAATATAAATACATCATTTGACCTACCTTGGCATTAATTCAAACAAAAAAAAATGATATCTTCTATTCACACATGTGAAGGAAAGAGACAAAATATATTTGGAGTTTGAATGAGCTCTCTAATATGTTTGACTAATGTTGACCAAGCTCTATTATAATCTATTTCACGTAATTTCTGGAGGGTTGACCGTAATTCTTTCTAGTTGAGTTAATCATAGAGTTGAACACATTTTTGATGCTAAAGTTGACCAAATTTTCTGAGTTGACCATAGGTTGTATGACGTAGTTTGACTAAAATTTCTAAGGAAAAGTTCACCATAATTGAATAATACTTTCTAAGGTAGAATTGAACAAAATTTATGGGCACTGTTTGACTGAAGTTTGGGTAGAGTTTATTGATTTATTTGGGCAGTAGTTTGGCTAATTTTGTGGGCATTTTGGACCATGTTTTACCTAGCTTTATGTGGTCATATTGACCAAATTTGACTGAAAATCAAATTGTACCATCTGTTGAATTGAACAATAATTTCTCTAAGAAGATATTGTTGGGTTTTTTTACCAAGGTTGGGTTTCCTGGGTGAAAAATCTGTGGTATTTACTATTTGATCATGATATCTATTGTTGAATTATTATATTGCATTTATAGTTTAATTTTTTGAAGTGTAATTGCTTAATGATAATCTAGAAAGTGCAAAATTGTTGAGGGATATGATCCCCTAGGGCTTTTGGGTGGAAACCCCAGCAGACTGAAAGTTGTCTAAACAAAGAAGCACACATTCACACAGCCATTACACTATAATAAGCAAATTCTAAAGTATGAAGGACGTACCTCAGGTCCTATGTTCGAGAAGTTCCTCAAGGGTCCAAACCCTTATTCACGTCCCTTTCGCTCCTTTGTCCTGCAAAACAAACAATTCCAAAGAATGCAGCAGTATATGGACAAAGACTTATACAAAAATCATCTTTATGTTATAAAAGAAGGAAGTTAGTTATAAACCATAAACAACCATTCATATATGAAATTCAAACATGAACATCATAAACATAAAGAAGAAGCATATCGGGAACGAAGACGTGTTTCTTTATTATAGACAAATAGAATGTACAAAATGAGTAATATCACCTGAGTAACATTTCGCAGGCTCCAAGCAAAGCTTCCTTCCAGATCTGTCCAGCCTCAAGCCTCTAGCATATCTCCTTCCAAGACTAACTCCATGATGCCATAACTAGTGGATGAACATCAAATCACAAGGAAACAAGGGTTTCCTATACAAATGGGGGAAGTGCAGAAGGCACAAGGGTCTTCAGACCTGGTCAGGGGAAAATATCAGTATAATAACCTTTCTCTCTCTTCTCTCCTCCCTTAGGCCTTCCCTTTGATGTATTTTTATATCAATCCCAAAGTAGTTTTTTAGTTAGGAATTGGTTGGGAACAGTTGGGCCACGGGCACTAATAGGTGATCAGCAAGTAAAACCCGCGATCTCCGCCCGAAAATAAGGAGTTTTATATTTTTTTAAGTGTTTTAATACATATAAGCGGTTTGGGTATATACTAACCCACGTATACACGTGTTTAACTTAGGGCAATGTCGCATACAGGGAATAAAACACGATTTTTTAAATTTGGGACCAGGTCTGGAAGGAGGGGTTTCCCTAGGCCATGAGTGCAACATCACAAACCATAATAGTGAGTTTTGGAGCTATAACAGATGCCCCCTAATATATGAGGTCAGAAGGGGTACATGATGGCCGAAATATATTAAGCAAGTACATGGAAAGGAAATCTGCCAAAAACCGAGGAGTACTTCACCATAATTCAACCTGCCAAGCCACAAAAGGAGATCAGAAAGAAACACCGTCTGAGGTGGGCATACCCATGCTCAGAGAAAGCAAAGCACGTCCGCATATCAAGTACAAGCGGATCCACTACGTATACAAGTATAAATGACTGGAAAATACATAATGGATCATCTGATCATGATCGAAACAAGTACATGTTTGAATATCACATATAAAATTGTCAATGATGCTGAGAAATACAACGGATCACTGATATCAAAGACTGATCCCAAAAGGTATCAATTGAACACGATGGAAAAGGATGGTACTACACTGCAAACTCAGGTGCCGGCATATAGAATGTCGCCAGGAATGACTGCAACATATAAGGTGGAGTGGTATCAACTAGTAGCAACAGGAACAATTGTCAAGTGAACCAATGAATGCTGATACAATCTGAGGTCTTCACCGACGGCGGTGTTACATTTCTACACCATGGGAATAAATGATCTGAAGTCGACCATGTGAGAAATCGTTTGATTACCGGTCATTGATATACCATTAAAAAACGCGAGACTACTCACCGATAATGATAATGAGCGTCAAGCTACCCAGTACAAACCAACAAGTGCGAATAAATGAGTTGGAGTCGAACACCTGTAAGAGTCTATCGATCAGGAGACAATGATGGTTTCCCACTGTCGATAGCAAAGGATCTGCCACTAATGACTGCAAACCCCAAGGTACTGCCAAATGGACTCTAGATCTTTGCCCCAGAGCAATGAGTCGGAGTCAATAGGGAAAGATCCGCTAGAAGGAAGGCATTAAGGCATCCTTCATCAATCTAGCACAAGTGTAACCCGTAGGCCAATAATGTGGAAGGAATCGGACGAAAAAGGATGTAGTACCCGAACCGAAGTACGTTTCCAGCGTGCACAATATGTAGCAAGCGCACGACAAAAACCCTCTGAACCAACCAATAATGAAAGCTGACACAGAGGCGAGGTATCCACCAATAGGGTCAAATGGAAACCAAGGTACTGCACGAATCCCAATGTGTGATAATTTAAGCTGACATCGAACACAAGGGAAACCACTCAATCAAAGACCCATGATACTGATCGATGTTGAGAACAAGATGACCTATCAATAATGAAAATAGCGCTAGGGTGTGGCTCTAGGCCTTTCCTCAGAGAAAGATGTCGTTGTTGATAAGGACAAGACCCGCTAGCAAGAAGCCAATGGAGACCTTCTCAAACCAGCACAAGTAAAGGACCAATATAACTGATGTGATACGAAACAATGTACTGACAACTAGGGATGGCCGATTGAGAAATGAGTCAAGAGACACTGCAGAGAGGCCGACTCAAGTTTACTTCCCTTGAACAAAAGCATGACTCAAATGATGACTTTGTGGTAGCATATGATAACTTTGTATAATCTCGTCATGCAGGAGGCATGAATGAACTCTCGATATGATTGGAAGAGATAACCAATTGGAGGAGGACTGACTCAATAACAAGGTTAAGGCATACCCAAGTAAAAACTAGATCCGGCCCAAATGGAGGAGACACTTTGTTTGAGTGCTTTGTTCAAGGGTGACATGACTCTAGCTACCAACAATAAATGGAAATATTGTCCCGTTCCCGCTCTTTTTGGAATATATAATTTTTTTTGTCTTTTTCATTAAGCTTGAAAAAGAATAAAAGAATGATATAATACAATGGAAAGAACAAGTTTTGGTGAATCAGATGATCTAGTTCCTGGGATTGGAACAATCCTATGCTCAATGCAGGGAGGTGAAAACTAGTCAAAGACACTTAAAGGTGTGTTCCTTCCATGGGTCATAAGGTGTCAAGTTGTAGAAGTTAAAGGATTGCAAGTTTGATTTTGCAGATGACATGGTCCAAAGTTGGCTTAAACACGAGTCCAAGTGAAGATGGCTAAAGGCCAAAAGGTGCAAATGGTCAATATGCAATGCAATAGTACAACTCAACACAAAGGAGCTTCTAGGGTATAAAGCTAGAATGAAGCAGAGAAGCAAGGAGGAATTAGTCTTCAGTGCATGAGTCATGACGGGACTAAAGAGGACTTTCGAGCCTACTCAAACGAAGCAACATGGGCAAGGAATGTCAGTGAAGTGCAAACTACGATGCCCATGAAAAGGAAGGCTCTACCATTATGTCAAGGTTTTAAAAATTCAGTGAGTGAAGTTGGTTTACTAACGATGACACGATGGGGTTGACCCTATGGCAATTATATGAGTAGATGGAGGCTAGTTATGCAAAATGCAATGGAATAATGAATTCCGTAACCTATATACCAGTAAGTAAATGATACCTACCATGACGGGTCAGGAATCATGGAACCAACCTGAAATCTTCGAAGAAGCATCTGAAATGTCCTGGAAAACAACCTATTCTCGACAATTCAAGCTCCCAAGTTAAAAGATTCTTGAGAGGGAAAAAATCAAGTTTTGAAATTTTTTTGACATTTTCAAAGTCTATAAATAACTTTTTGACTCACCATTGTTACCATTTGAGTTGAGAGCACGAGTGGAGAAAAAGGAACAAGCTTGCCCCACGTCAAATTCCACTGTTCAAATCTTCCCAAAATCACCAGGTAACCCCCAAACTATCTTGCATTCATTTTGTGATTGTTTTTAAGAATTTTAATTCAAGTTTCACCGTTGAATTTATGTCAAATTTTTTGTCACGGAATATATGTCGGTTGACTATATGCAACCTATGTATACGTAGGCCTTACACATGACTCTGTATAAAACATACCTGCATATACTTCCTTTTAATTTCAAAACAAAAGACTAATGGTCCAAACTTGACTTTTCTTCAGGATGAGAATCACCAGGAGAGAAAGGGAGCATACCACTATTGATGATGAGGTTATAAACAATCCAAAGGCCTTGAATGCACTAAGGGGATGTGGATTGCTAAATTTTTTCACAATGCCAAATATGAAGGCAAACAATTGCTTGCTTGAGATTCTCATTCATTACTGGAGTGTCGAGGACGATGCATTCTTCATTGATTAGATGCCACTAAGGATAGAGATTGAGGATATATATTTCATCACAGGCCTTTCGCAAAGGGGAGAGGTAATACATTTTATGGGCCATTCACAAGGTAGCCTTTCTATCAAGGACTACATGCATATCTACTACCTAGGCCATCCAAAAAAAGTTGGAAGCCGAATTCCAATCAAGCACATGGAGAGTTTATCACTGAGGATCCTCCTATTCACTATAGCTCGAGTGAATGGATCATCCTCATTACACCAGGCTTCACGACTTGCTATGAGATTGGTGGTAGACTGTCTCACCATAGTATTTGATTGGTGTACACCCCTTCTCACTAACTTGAAGAGCCATTTGACATCTATCAAAAAGGGCTAGACCAAAAAATTTGGTTATGGGACTATTCTATGCTCCTTCTTTTTCGAGAAGGTCCCAACATTAGGCCCTGGGGAATCGGTGCCAATTAGTAGCCCACGAGATCCACGGATGAGAAGGTGGGCTGATCTGATGAGACAACTAGGAGGTGGTGACGTACCACGGACTACATTTGATGATGATTTCTTCTGCTAGTGGGAGCAGCAAATCATTGTAGGGGATGATTACCCCTATGCCGACATGGACTTCTGGGGAGACCCTGATCTACCATTACCACTAGGCACAGCATGGGGAGATATAGGTAACAAATATTTTTGATTTTATGATTTTATGATTTTTATGATTTTTTTCAATTATGAAAAATGAGCTTAAAAATATTTTTAATGGGATTCAAATGAATAATATGATGTTCATGTTCCAGATATTGGGCCCATATGACCAGATGGATTCTCAAGACACGGACATTGCAGCTGAGGTGCCGAAGAGGCGATTATGGATACAGAGTGGGTCTTTTATGCAGTTCAGCGGAACTTGCTGAGATTGACTCATCTACTACCGGTGGTGTAGATAGAGGATCTCCCTGAGGATATGCAGTGTCACGTGGTTGGAGTGCCACGGGACTGGGTTCACCTTTTTTAGCGTGTGGCCAAAGCAGTGGTCATCTACTTAACTGCTCATCCTAATCTGGGTCATTAGATATACTGGACATGATTATGGGCATTTTAGTCCCAATTTTTGTATATTATTTTGGACACACTTATGTACACTCAGGATACTTTATGATATATATATATACCATTTCGACTTTTTGATGTTTATTTTTATGTTGATGAATGAATGATGTGCCAATCTAAAGCTTAATTAGCAATGGAATCAACTAATAGATTATGAGATCTTGCACTATGCAAATAAGTAATATAAATGAATGATCTTTGCAACAACAACACTCTTAAATATTGGTGATATAAACATGGATCCCTAACCCGATAAATGTTATTCAATTGAGACACTATCTGTTGTGAATCAAGATACACTACTAATGAATCAATCCCATAAGAAATAATTTCAGATAGTAGATTAATAATGGCAGTATACTCAGCCATATTATTTGATGCAGGACCAATGCATACTCCCCTTGACACCATCAACTAACTAATTGGATAGTAAATCACCCAATCTATGGAAGCGAGGTTCCGAGTGTATCGACTAGCACCATCGGTGAATCCAAAATAGACCAAGTCCTCCATCAACACCTACCACAGTAGATCAAAAAGTGTCGATATCAAAAACTCCCAATGAGATATGTACAAAAATACAAAATATGCCATTGCCTAGCTACTACCTAAGCAAAGTACTTCTTAAGGTAGATCCCATAAGGGGGCTTTACCAGCTTGTTCCTAAGACATTTATAGGTACAATTATTAGCCAATTAGGATATAACCTTTAGCAAATAAATGTGTTGGAGCCAAACAACATTGCTAGCAAACAAATGCGAGGACCCAAATTCAACTTCATGCAAAGGAGGATGTAAATATTCCAATGGTCGATCTACAATCATCATTACTTCAAAGAATGCTTCATCAGATGGAAAAACTATATCTAAGCAGTCCATAGCAGAATTGGAATCAAGGGTCCAGGCTGGGGCCACATCACCATCTAACTCCTCTTCAAAAAAAGGGGTAGGATGGTCATCTGCAAAGTTTATCATAGACTGATATCTAAGCTTTTCTACGGACATAGGAAATGCCATTCCACCGAATTTTCCTTCATCTAATGTGGTTATAGGCGAAGGCAAGGTCCAAGGGTCCCAAAAATAGCGAGTTTTGAGGAACTCTTCCTGTGAAGACCCTTTGGATGATGAGATGACATTGATTCTAGCAATAGGAGAGGGAAGATCAAATGTACCCATCAAAGAGGAATACATCCCAACTCCTAGATTCTTGATAGGTTGGCGGGGGTTATCCACTAAGGGAACAGTAGAATCCACAGTTTCTCGAGGACCAATCAGAGAATAATCCAATTGATCAACCTTAACAATTTTCCCCTCATGAGGAAAGAAAATGACATGAAACGAAGTCGAAACAACGACATCCATCTCGTAAATCCAGTTCCGTCCTAAGAGGATATTGTAATCTAGGTTAGCATCGATGATTTCTACTTCGATATTAATGGTCTTTCCCCCAACACATATAGGAAAAGCCGGGATAATCCCGTGCAGCCTATGAGAATGCCCATCAAATGTTGTCAGAAGGGTGGGTGAAGGAATAGCCGAAGGAGATCTAATGGCCTTCCAGCATGACATCAACATAACACATGTGGAAGATCCCTCATCTACAACCGTCCGAAAAATATTATTTTTTAATAAGTAGACTTAATTTGAAAAGCCATATGATGAGGAAGTCGTTTTTTGACATTATGCATGTCAAAAGTGAGCACTAAAGCATTATTTGGATCAACTGCCCCTATCACCAAAAGCAAAGCACTTCGTTGAGTTGGACACGACTAGAGAACTTCTAAAGCGAACATAGCACATGGACTTTGAGCCAGATCTTCTACAGTAAAGTAGTTCTAGGTTGTCCTAGCATTAGGGTTGATAGTCGTGCATTTAGTATAACCTTTCAGTATCCGAGATATAGGCTCGACAAAGGGTCGCTCAATATGAAGTGGGTTGGAAGTTTCGGGAGTAGATTTGTCCTTGGACGTTTCGGCTTCACCATAATCATGTGACCGAGTGGCCACATAAGTGTGAGAACCCATAATAAAAACATTTGATGACTTATCCCCTTCCTGGTTGCCCCCAGCAGAGGTACCAAGATTTGAGTTTGTGCCAGCAAGCAACTGCTGGCCTTGGGGAAAAGGGTTGGTTAACACAATTGGGGAGCTAGAAGACCCTTGCTACACTAACAAGCACTAAGTATCCTAAATTTTAGGGCATAGATGAGTTTAATGGTCTCCATTGCATAACTTGCATGGAAACTTAACTTTCTTTTTGGACTACTTTCTACCCTCACCAGCACCATTGTCAGGTTTATTTGCATCAGCCTTCTCATCTTGATTATTTTTCTTACCTCATCCTTTCTTCTTGCCATTGGAATTTTGATTTCCTTTGGGGTTAGAAGATTGGATGGCATTAATGGAAGAGGGTTGGGGAGGCGAGGGGTTAGACGATGTGACCTGATTGGTAGAAGCAGTTTGTAAAGAAAACTACTACAATTGGCTCACCACGTTCATCATATTGCTGTCAATTGATCCAACAATACTGTCCACATGGGGACCTAGCTTTGATTCGGCTGTATCACTCGTAGCCCTAAAAGCATCAAGCTCAGTCGTCTAGAGATAGACAAGTTCTGAATGAAGATTCAAAAAACAGATACCAAGGGAAAGGAAAGATCAGTAATCTGCTAGGCACCCTTGGTCCAGAGGTATAACACAACATTCACATACAAAAAATTCATAGGTTGTTTTGTTCACCTTGTCATAAACATGTTGACTTCTAGCACTCAATCCAAAATCAGTACTGAGATCTAGAGAGTATTGCAAATGGCAAAGAATAATAGAGTAGGATACTTGTACCTCTACCAGAATCATACTGAAACCAGGATCTATGGCTATGATTCACCCCCCCTACAAATTACCTAAGTATCTGCCAATGAGAGTATTTGCCCTTGAATACCTCAGGCAAATGATAGGTGCAGATGAGCTCAACTTCCTAGTTGCTAGGAAGAAGATAGTTTAAGATGAAAAACCAAATGGGCCTTTCATCTGCAACACCAGAGAGGTTGGGCCTGAAGTTGACAAGATGCTCCAGGAATTCAAATTCTATCATAGTTTCAATTGGCATTATGACCCTCATGGGGTTATAAACAATCTCAGACAAAAGGTCAAGCTCAGACCTTACATCCACTACCCAAGACCTGACATTGAACAGTATTGTAATCAGACATAATGGGTATAGAATACATTGATACATATGGACAACAAGGTGGTTGATGTGGAAAACACCATAATTTAATTGGAGAAACAATTTTACCAAAGCCAATGAATATCCCTCCCATCATTCAGACTCCTATCAATGAGGAGAAGAATTCCAAAAGAAACAAGGAAGAAGCATTAAGTTCTATTATGGAGACCACCGATCAGCAATTCCAACTAAGGAAAAGGCCCAAATTGACTCCTGTGTCTGAAAAAGAGGAAACAATTGTGTTAGAAGACATCATTGACACTGAGGCAATGGGGTAGAGTAGTAAACATACAATAGAAATAGCTAAATTAGTAGAAACTCATCAACCATCCACTTCCAACACATAGATCATCTAGAGACATAAGAGTGTGGAGGTATATTCCTTTGTCAGGGCAACTGACAAGGAAGTAGATATCAAGGAAACATTTAAGGAGATTAAAATGAGGAATGAAAAGCTCAAGGAAGACACTTATGCCAAGTACTTGAATGACACCACTGAATCAAAATAGATTGATGTCAATTTTTGACATCAAAGAAGGAAAGACACAGGTGTCTTTCCTACAGCCTATTGTGCAATAGCCTAAAACCACAACAGACTACAGGAAGACCAACTTTGAGTTCATAGCCAGGGATGTGCATCCCATAGATCAAATAGAATTTCACAAGCGGGCTGCAGAGATGATCTACTCCACCCTTAGAGCAAAAGCAATTGCAGCATTCAAGCTCAAGGACTCATTAGATGATGTGACAGCCCAATCAAACTGGAAAAAGCATCTTCCAGTGCTAAAGACACAAGGATCAAATCCTTAGAAGACCTAACCATTGAGCTGGGCCATGACCTAAAAGACATCAAGGCTGTTGAATAGTTAATTAGGAAGAAAAATCAAGACATTGCAGCCCTTAAGAAACAGCTCAAGCTACCTCAATCACAACACCCTCAAACAAAAGAAGTCCTAGAAAGCCAATCAAATCATAAAGAGATGATGGACTTGGGGCTGCAACTCAATGACCAATTGAAGGAAATGGAAAAGGATCTAGATATCTTGATCTAGCTCAAACTAGATTTTCTAGAAAATGCTCCACCAACTGTCATTCCTACAGTGACCACAGTTGTGCCTTCCACACTGGCAGCAACATTAGCTCCCACTGGTCAAACGACCACTACATTGCCAACAGCAACAAAAACTACATCAACAATGGCTTCTACAACAACTACATCAACAACGACATCAATAGAAACATGTACCACAGGTGATGAAGCAAACACGTTGGTCAAGGCAATGGAAGAAATGTCCATTCAGACCAATGAAATGAACAAGTTAAAAGAGAAACTTACTAGCCTAGAGATATATTGTAGGTTAGCCCTGATCATGCATAAACAGGAACAACAAAAGGCTACCAAAATGAATGTGAAAGTGAAAAGCTCGGAGAAAGTGTTAACACTGAGTCAGCCTTTAGGAAAGGCCAAACAATTATTATGGGCCAATATCATTGACTCTGTCAATTATATTTGGCCATCTATCCAGGTCAATTTTGAGTAGATAGACTTAATCAAACAAGCTACAGAAGCCATCTAGAATGTCAAAGAAGAGCTTAGAGGAATTCCAGAGGAAGCAGTAAGAATTATTCAATTCCTCAACTCCAAGAACAAATATGAGCTACAAGAACTTGACATACCTAACAGGATAGGTACCATTTTGGAAGTCAAGAGGGTTGTTTGGTCAATTTAGTGTTTCTAAATTGATTTCATTAATTGTCAACCCGGGGCTCGTAAGATGATGAAGTGAAGGTGTACTATATGTACTTAGGTAACCTCTTAAATCTTTTTGTCGTTTGGGGGTGTTGTTTGTGATCAATTTGTCTTCCTAAGATGGAATGGAGATTTTATAAACAGATGAGTGATAGTGTGTGTAAGGTGATTTCTAAATGAGTGAGTGTGTGTTATTGGTGGTTTCTAACTACCTTCTAAATTTGCAAAGGAAAAAGCTTGAAAGAAATAACTTGAAATGAAACTGAAAGAAAAATAGAAAAAAACCACTTTCTAATAGCACTAGTCACTACTCATGCTGCTGCAATAAAAAGATAAGAAAAACTACTTTAAAGACCAGTTATAATGTTTAACTCTTCCTAACTCTTTGCTTCCAACATATAGTACTATGTGAAACACGATTAAGAAGTAGTTAGAGATAAGTCTAAAAAGTATTCAAAACAAGCTGTAAGTTATCAATATTCTAATCTCTTAAAGATGAACAGCTTATGACAAAGAGACCATCAATATGTTAGCATACAACTTGAGAAACTAAACTAGAAATTAACTAGAAAAATAGAGTAAAGGCAACAACTTATGAATATGACAACTAAAAATACTATTAGAGATAAAGCAAATACACAAAGACACACAATCTCGGGCTAACACCTGCAAAAGACAATCCTGATCAGTTTAAAGTAAATGCTGGAAATGAAATGACAGTGAAATTAAATCAAATATGTACATGTGTTAAAGAAAAGGAAAATTGCTGAATTCGAAAGAAGTGAATGGTAAAAACATAAAAGTAAATTACTGTACAAAGGCTGTTATGAATGGGGGCACTCCATCCACAAAGCCCAAAGAGAAATCAGCTACGTAAAGGAGTCAAACAACAGTCTTCTATTAATTCATAATGCAGAAATTACAGTCAAAAAGTGTTGAAACAGCAGCTTCAAAACAGAGTTTCTGTGCTCACTAAAAGCGTAACAATTACATGAATGAAACAACTAAAGGCTAATCCTTAAGCATGCGCAGATGCTAGATTTTATAAGCAAGTAAACAACTGCCTACTGCGTAAAACGTGAAACTAAAAATTAACTGACAGCATGCTAATTAAATGATTCAGCAACACGTCAATAGGTCCGTGGGTGATCTGGAAGGTACGGTCGTCATGGAGGTTGAATCCAAGGTTAGATCCTGTCTCCCATGACCTGCGTAGAGTGGAGGAGTTGCCATCTGGAGTGACGTATCCTTTCAGCTCACGCAGCATTGTTTGAGCTGGCTTTGTTGACCGAAGTGGGATCCTCATTGACCGGAGGTATGCGTGGCATTGCTGACCAAGCCAATAGCACAAGAACCTTCAACACCTTCATTCCCACGTGTCCATGTGATTTGTTTCTCAAAATGACACATGGAACATGGAGATCAGTGAAAAGGCTGCGGAAACTCTGTGCATATGTCAAAAATCTAGACAAACAGTCAAACATTTAGCAAATTCAACCAATCATGCTTAAAGACATCAAATGTAATGATCTGGGTAAGTTTATGAGGAAAATAGGGCAAAAGAGAGGGATAAGTGAGGAAAAGTTGTAGGTAATGATGGATAAATAGGTGCAAGTTAGAGGCTCTACATACCCCCACTACGAGGGTGTTGCATGTCCTCATGCAACGAAGATATTGTTTAATCCACCTGCTAAGATGCCTCTGCTAAGACATCTAATCTTCTCCTCTTCCTCCGTGTAGAAATATCAACTCTTGGTCTTTTCATCAAGCATCTGAATCTTAAATTGATCAAATCTCTGTTTAGCCTCCTGCATTTTCTTCTTTAGCTTTTTTTTTTTTGCAAAGAAGCCATATGAAGCATTGTATTATCGTGAACCATCTTGTCCACATTGCTCCTTTCCTTCAATTTTTCATTTTCCTGTTTGATGTGGCGATTTAGTACCTCTAGCTCAAATACTTCTTGCTTCAGTGATTGAACCTGTTGTTCAAGAGGTAGAACAGTGTTTGGACCAACAGCAGCTTGTTCTAATGTCTCCAAGTAGTTATATAATCTCTGTTAATCTGGGTCAATCTTTGGTGACCTCTTTGGACTAGGCTCATGCTCAGATTTAGGTTCATGCTCAGATTCAAGTTCATGCTCAGACTCAAGTTCATGTTCAAAAGGACTTTCCTCACGTGGAGGACTAGTCTCAACCTACTCCTCATGTGAAGGGATTTTCTCAAAGTCAAGTCTTGCAGCAACCTTCTCAGGTGTGCCCAAGTCAATAAAGGATGACTCTTTGTTCTTTGTGGCCTTCATTTTGCCTTGTAACCTGCTGCTCCTTCTCACGGTGGTGATGCTCTATTTTTCTTTTGGTTGCTTCTGCTTTTGTTTTTGCATCTTCTTGGAAAGGGCAGTGTCATGAAGTTGGGCCAACCTATGTGCCAATGGCTGAGTGTCCTCTTCACTGGAATTGTTAAGAGTGAGGTAGGTTTCCTGGACTATAACTTTTCCTTTCTGAATATTTGGGTTTTGAAGAGATGCTTCAGAATCTTTATTAGGTACAAGAGAATCTTCCTCAGAAATGCTTTGTTTTTGTACAGAAGGTTTATCTATAACTATGCCTGATCTAAGTTGTACATCATTAAGAGGAGCGATCATATAGGCAGGAAATTGAAATGGTAGACCTTCCATCATGAAAGCATTTTGAGGATTTTGAGGATTTTTATTGTTGGGGTTCGGCAATGGTTGAGAAGGAAGTTGATTTGATTTTTGTTGAAGCAAGAGTTGAGAATTTGAATTTTGTTGAGAGGATTGTTGTTGTTGTGGAAATGGTAATGATAATTGAGGATTTTGATTTGG
>APFE031688500.1:4646-74218 GCA_000404065.3 Pinus taeda | reverse complement strand
ATTTGAAATTGTAGAGTACCAATGATCATATTCTTCTCTTCTATACATCTCTTAAGTTTAGTAATTTCTTCATGAAAGTAATCCACATCTATAGCATCCATATAATCATCATCTCCAAATGCCATTAACAATTTATATTCATTACCTCGTTCATCTTCATCACTGTTTGATAGACCATCACTGTCTTCATGAGTGTAGTAGCTTTTCTTACTTGCACTCTGTTTCTTGTTCCATCTAGCAGGTTCCTTTCCTTTATCCTTATAAGGACATTTTGCAGCATAATAACCTACTCTTCCACAAGCAAAGCATTTAAAGGGCAACTTACCTCTGAACCTTCCAGAACCCCTTTGAAGATTTCTGACAAAGTTTGATTCTTCTTCCTCTTCTTCTGGGACGTGGCTTGCTTCATAATAATCTCCTTTGCCTGATGCCTTGAAAGCAGCTTCTCCTCTATCTGATGGACCTCCCTTTCTCATTTCATAAGCAGTTAGAATTCCATGTAGCTGAGACATAGTAAGAATTCGTAGATTTTCTTTTTCTTCTATTGCAGATACTTTAGATTCAAACTTGGGGGACAATGATCTTAGAACCTTTTCAACCAAAATAGCCTCTTTTATTTCTTCACCCAAATTTTTCATACAATTAACAACTTCATCTACCCGAAGAAAATAGTTAGCCACACTTTCATCATTATACATCTTGAGAGTCTCGTACTGAATCCTGAGAGTTTGAAGTTTGGCACGCTTTACCTGTTCATCTCCTTCATAGCTTGTGACAATTTTGTCCCATATCTCTTTTGCGGATTTATAGTGCATTACCTTCATGAATTCTGATTGGGATATACATCCTAATAGGGTACTGACTGCTTTTTCATTTGTTTCATACTTCTTTTTTTTGTCTGCATCTGTAGGAGTAGTTGAAGGAAAAGCATAGCCTGTCTCTACGATGTCCCAAACTTCTGTACAAAGAGATTGAAGATAGGCAGTAACTCTTACCTTCCAATAATTGAAGTTTGTCCCATCAAAAACCGGTGGCCTGATAGATGCTTCCCTCTCGTAGTTGCTCATGATGAAAGATCTTCCTTCAGGCGATCAAGCTTCTTTAGAAGGACCTGCTCTGATACCAATTGTTGAAAATAATACTGAGAGGGGGGGTGAATCAGTATTATCTAGTCCTTTTAACAATTCTTCCTTATTTATACTTTGAATTATTTTTGCATATCAGTACCATAAAACAATGACCATGAACAAGAAAAACAGACAGTCACATCAAAGAACACTAGATATAAGGTGGAAACCCAATGTGGGTGAAAACCACCTGCTGCAATATGTCTCTATCTTCTTTCAAATTAGAAACTCCTTTTACAATGGTCTTGTACTGGTGCAGTCCTTTACCAGTACGTAGGCTGCAACCTGCTGAGAGCTACAACTCTCTCTCGTTTTCCAGTCTCTCCTGAAAGGGAACTACAACCCCCTACTTCTTTTCAAGGACCACTTTTCATAAATTTTCAAACTGGATCCATATACATCAAATGATCATCAAGTACATGTAAATTATACAGTCAGGTGTAATAACCAGATCAACAATAACAGAACAGAACCCAGAACACCTTATCAACAGAAAAATTCAACCAACAGAAGATCTTAACACAGATACGCAGTTTTTCTTGTACTGGCCTGCGCTGCTACGCAGTTCACCTTCTGCTTCTCTGCGTATACCCGCAGATCTCCTTCTTCTGGACTGCGTGGCCACGCATTGCTCCTTTCACTGAACTGCGTACAGTACGCACCCAATGGCACTATCGCGCCGCGTACTTGCCAGGAGATACGCACTCAAAAGAATAACCGCGCTGTGTACTTTCACAGCAGGTACGCACCCAGAAGAATAATCGCGCCGCATGCTGCTACAGAAAGCACGCACCTGAACCACTGTTGCCCTGCATACCTATGCACTGAGCCTTCGCCACTTCTGCATACCCACGCACAGAACCTTCGGCACCTCTGCGTACCCACGCACTGAACCTTCGGCGCCTTTGCGTACCCACGCACTGAACCTTCGGCGCCTCTCCGTACCTTGAACTAGGGCTGAAATAACCTCAGATGCTCAGTGCTCACCCTTCGCCAATTCGCTTCTAACTTCTCCTTTATAAATCAATCTTTTAAGAATCGAGAACCCAATAGATCAGATCTTAAGATATTCAAAGATACAAAAGATGCTCAAGCCAAATGATCTCCTTTGCTTTATATAGGCAAGCTCTTCCACAAATCAAGGATCATGGGGCTCAATAATAATAATAAAATAAACAATACCATGGGCCAAAACCATAACAAACCAATACCATCAACTCAATACTAGGGATCAACACGTCTGTCGAGATGCCATGGTCCAAAAACCATAGGTTCAAATTCCAAGGACTAACTACCATGGACCAAAGGTAAGTTTTCCCACATGAAATAAACTTTTCTCTGCATAAAATTCCGTGAGCTTTTCTCCACATGAAATAAACTTTTTTTAAATTCTCATCATATTGAGAGCCATGCCATGGGTGTTGCCATCAAGTACAACATCTGTAACATACAACTATAACAGAAACATAATGCCAACACTGTTCTCCCTCCTGCGGGAGTTCTGTAGTGGCTGCTATTTATGCCTTGGTGACTGTAAACTTGAGGTCTCCAACTTCCACCTCCAGGCCGTTAAAAGACCTCGAAAAGTATTTGTAATTTCCTTATTGTAGCCCTTGACTTTTTGAACGAACCGTAGCCACCGTGCCTTCTTCAGTATGTGTTTGAATTGTGGGTAACCCTCCATAAACTTGGGACCTTCCGGTTTTTCTTTCAACAACAGACCCATTCTTTCCTTTTGTCTTCAAATACATCTGCGTGAGTAAGGGATTAGCAGAGGTGAGACGGCTGGGTTAGCGGGAGTGAACAGGGTTTATGGAGAAAAACCAGTGACTGTAAATGGAAAACAGAGAACAGGTAGTGGGAGTGAATTCACGGAATGGAGCAGAGGCTTATGTGAACAAGGTGGAAATGCAACCGTGACTTTAATAGAATAGTAGGGGAGTAAAGTGAACCCAACAAAGTTTAAAACTGGATGGTTTCGGAGTAGACGTAAACATGCTCATGAAATGGCTGCGAAATTTGTGCGGCGGAGAAGAGCCGTGATCAAATCGACCATGTCCCCATGATTACAGGTGGAGTGTCAAAGTACAGCCAAACAAGAGTTAAATCTGAAGGCTGATCATGAGGCCGTTTTAAAAATAAATGCACGGTTCGTGGAGGAATCATAGGTCGTGGAACGGTTATGGAGGCTATCAATGCCAATCATTGCATATAGTGGAGCTATGGTTTCATAACTATGTAAAAAAGTGCTTCGAATGATATTTGAAATAAATTTCTACTCATACCTTGGAGTTTTTGCCACTTTTTGTCCATTAACCTTTGATCAACTGCTCCTTGTTGATGCTTTTAGGTGCCTCATGTCTTCATAATATGTCCTCAGTCATACCTGCATTTGATTTTTATTATTTTTGACTATCATCTGACTGCCAATGTTGAATGACAGGGTGCTAACTGCGGAAACAACAACTACCTATGGAATCAGTTTGTAGCTGCGGAAATAGGATTCAGCTACGGAAACTGATACAATGATCACATGACCGAATGGAGATGGATAAATGATGACTGAGTGAATGAAAACTAGTCATGAAAAGACTTTTATTGGTGGAATGAAATGAAATGAAATGAGATGAAATGGGTGGAGTGGAATGAAATGAAGTGAAGTGGAGTAAAATGAAGGGAAGTGACATGAAATTGTGGAATGAGAGAGAGAGATTTTTTTTTTGGAAAATATAGGGCGTCAAAAGATTTTGATTTTCGCCCTGTATTTTCTGTATAAGATTGCCAATCTTTGATTGGTTTTCAGGCTTATACAATTATTTATTTATTTATTTATTTATTTTGAAACAGAAAAAGATCAAGGACTAGGATGGTGGAGAAGAAGGATTCTTCTTCACCAGCCTTATTGCAGAATTGTCCTGAAAGATTTTGACAAATTCCTCCTTTGAGAGTGGCTCATGATAGATCTTTAATGGGTGACCATTCACAATAAGAGGAGTTTGAAATTCATCAATGGTATTGATTCTTACTACTCCATTGCTAAAGACTTTGTCAATCTCATATGACCCAAGCCAATGAGTTCGAAATTTACCTTTGAAGTCTTTAAACTTGGAATCAAATAGCAATGCCCAGTCTTCTTCTTGAAACTTTTTCTCTTTGATGTATTTGTCATGCCACTTAGCTCTTTGATATTGAACTAGATTAGTTCTTAGGATTGCTTCTTGTCTGATCTCATCTAGTTCATTCAATTGCTCCATTCTATGCTTTTGGGCTTCTGATAAATCCATTCCCAATTGAATTTCCATCTTGAAAGTTTTAACTTGGAACTCAATGGGGAGCAGGACTTCTTTCCCATAAACAAGTTCATAGGGAGAATGTCTTGTTGTATTCCTCCATGTTGTTCTGTAGGCCCATAAGGCTTCAGGAAGCCTTTCTGCCCAATCTCTTCTGTGTAGATGAATAGTTTTGGTAATGATGCTTTCAAGAACTTTTTTTGTAAACTCCACTTGACCATTTTCTTGCGGATGGTAAGGAGTAGATTTCTTATGCTTGACTTTGTATTCTTCCATCATCTTCTCCACCATGTTGGATGTGAATTGGCTTCCCTGATCTGTCACAATTTCTCTTGGAACACCAAAGCGAGTAAAAATATCCTCATAAAGAAAACTAATAACTGAATGTTCAGTAGCAGAAAATAATGCTTTGGCTTCTACCCATTTAGTGACATAATTAGTACATACCAATATATACTTTTTTTGTTTAGATGGTGGGTTAATAGGTCCAATGAAGTCTAAAGCCCATTTTTCAAAGGGTTCGATGAGTACCTGTGGCTGTATTGGCATTTCATTTGAAAGGGTAGGTTTCCCTACTCTTTCGCAGTTGTCACACCTTTTGACATATTGTTTTACATCTTTGAAAAGGGATGGCCAATAATATCCCAAAGGGAGGATTTTATAGGCTATCCTTTTGTTAGTAAAGTGTCTGCCACATGGTTCATCATGACATGCTTTGAGGATATCATGCATTTCATCTTCCCTAGCACATCTTCTGATCACAAGATCTGGCCCCGTTTTAAAAAATTCGTTAGAAATCCCTGAATATTTTTAACTCTCCTGAATAATATTTCTTCTTTCACCGGGAAATAAATGTGGAGGTAGTTTCCCTGTAACCAAATAGTTAGCTATATCTGCATACCAAGGGGTCTTAGTAGTTATTGCAAATAAATATTCATCAGGAAACTTGTCCTCTACAAGAGAATCTTCTTTTAGTATTCTGAATCCTAGACAATAAATCAGCTACTGTATATTTGTTTCCTTGGTCTATCCAACACAGTAATATTGAATTCCTGTAAAAGTAGGAGCCACCTTGTAACTCTGCCATTAGTAATAGGTTTTGTTCATTAGATATCTAATTGCAGAATGATCAGTATGAATAAAAGTTTCATAGCCTGTTATATAATGTCTAAACTTTTTGATTGCATGAACAATAGCTAAGAACTCTTTTTCAGTCACAGTATAGTTCAACTCAGTTGGAGTTAAATTTTTACTGGTATAGTAATAGGCATAAGGAACTAAATATTTTTGTCCCAACACAGCCCCTAACGTTGTATCTGAAGCATCTGTATATGGAAAGGAAGTTTCCAATTTGGTCCTCTCAAGATAGACGCTTCAGATATTCTTGTTTTTAAAGTTTCAAAGGATGATTGGCAATCGGGACCCCATTTGAATTCACAATCTTTTGTAAGCAGTTTGAAAAGTGGAGATGCTATCTTAGTGAAGTTTTCTATAAATCTTCTATAATATCCAGTAAATCCCATAAAACTTCTAACATCTTTTTGACAATTTGGAATAGGTAACTTAGAGATGAATTCAACTTTTGATCTATCAACTTTAATCCCATCCCCTGAGATGTGATGTCCTCAAACAATACCTTCAGTAAACATCATAAAGAATTTTTCATGGCTTAATGAAAGGTTTGTTTCTTTACATCTTATAAGGACTTTTTCCAAATTTTCTAATGCCTCTTCAAACGAATCACCATAAACTGTAAAATCATCCATATAAACCTCTACACAATCATGGATTAGATTAGAAAAAAATTCCTAGTACGGATCTTTGGAATGTTGCGGGTGCATTACATAATCCGAAAGGGAAGCACTCGATAAGCAAAAGTCCCAATGGACAGGTAAATGTGGTCTTATCCTGATCTTCAGGTGCCAACCTGGATTGATTATAACCACTAAAGCCATCCAAAACGAAAAGTAGTTTTTGCCTGCTAATGTATCTAATACTTGATCGATAAAGGGCAAAGGAAAAGTGATCCTTCAAAGTTGCTTTATTCAATTCCCTGTAATCAATGCATACTCTCCATTTACCATTCTTTTTAGGTACTATAACCAAAGGAGAAACCCATCGGCTATCTGAAATTGGATAAATGAAGTTTATATTGAGTAGTTTTTGGAGCTCTTCTTTCACTATCTCCCTAAGATTTGGATTCATCCTTCCCTGAGGTTGTCTGATTGGTCTACTATTTTCCTCGATATAGATATGATGAATGCAAGTCTTACGGTCAATACCTTTCATATCTATATACTCCCATGCAAATGCAGTAGAATGTTTTTGTAAGATTTTGGTTAGTTCTTCCTGTTGTGACTTTTCCAAGTTTTTGTTGATATTCAATGTTTTTCCTGGAAAAATCTCAATGTTAGAACTACCGAACTCTTCCATAGAGTAAAGAGAAATTTGTCTTGATGATAAATATTCAATGTCAGAATCTAACTGAAATTGTGTGTGGTCATATTCTGAAGATGTTTCAAAGTTTTCTAATGTGTTCAGAATTTGACTATCTTCAATGATTTCAGAAATGGTAAAGACAGGTTGTATAGTGTCCTCATCATCGACCCATTCATTGTCTCCTACTTCTGTGATTGCTTTTGTTGGAGGATACAAATTGAATTTCTTTGTTGAACTACCATCAGGAATGTACATATCCCCAGATCTACAACTAATAAAAGCATCAGCTATGGCTAGCCAAGGTCTTCCTAAAATCAGTGGGTGACCTCCTAAATTACTCTTGGGATTCAAAATCATAAAATCTACTGGATATTCCCAAGAATCTAAGGAGACTGAAATATCTTCTAGTACACCATATGGTTTGATTATTGATCTATCTGCAAGTTGCAGTAAGGTAGGTGTAAAGAGAATATTAGCAAGTTTGAGTTGTTCCATAGTCTGTCTACTCATAATGTTTATAGCAACCCCTAAGTCAATCAAAGTATTTGGAATTTCTATCCCATTTATATGTGTCTTGACAATTAGACTACTTGGATCTACATACTTTTGCATGGTAATTTTTCCCATCATGATATCTGCAATTTTTCCTACCAGGTGGATTCTTCTTGTATCTCTTGGTTTCCTTCCTGGTCTTTTGAGACTCAACTCCTTTATTGTTTTTGCTAGGATAGCAATCTCTCTAATGGCTTCTAGCAAGGGAATCTTGATACAGACATTCTTTAATTCATCTAGAAAATCATAGTCAGGCAACAAGATTTGTTGTTCCACCCCTTTGTCAATTTGTAATCTTTCAGGGAAAGGAGGTGTGGATGAAGATGCAGTTTGCTTAACTATAGGAGTTGTGGGGGTTGACTCTTTTTCTTTATCTTTTTGAGTGTTTGAGTTTTGAAGAGATGCTTCCGCAGAACCTTTATTGACTTTAAGAGAATCCTCCTTAGAGGTATCTTGCTCTTGGACATCTATAGAAGGTTTTTCTAAAACTCTACCAGACCTAAGCTGTACATCCTTAAGAGGAACAATTATATAGGTAGGGAATTGTTGTCCTTCTATCATGTAAGTATTATGAGGATTTTTATTGTTAGGATTTGGCAATGGCTGAGCTGGTAGTTGATTTTTCTTTTATTGAAATGGAAGCAAGAGTTGAGGATTTGGATTTTGTTGAGAAGGTTGTTGTTGTGGAAATGGCAATCAAAGTTGTGGGTTTTGATTTGGAAGTTGTGGATTTTGTTGATTTTGAAAAGATGGAGGATATTGATAAAATTGAGCAAATATCCCAAAAGGATTTTGCATCCCTTGTGCCCATGATTGATATGGATTTTGAGGTTGGGGCCAAGATTGTTGCCAAGAATTCCAATTTGGCGGGGGCTGAAAGTTCATACTATTGTTAAATCCTTGATTTTGTTGCCCCTACCAAGGTCTTCTCGAAACAAAACACAGGGATTCTACTGAATTTGGATCTTCTTGAAAGACAGCTTTGAGCCCAGGGATTGAAGGACAATCCTTGGTTCCATGACTTTCTAAGCAAATCATACATGTTTCTACAACTTTTGTATCCAAGGGGCATTCCCTTAGAGCACGTTTCTTCCTACATTTTGGACAAAAGATGGCCAAAGCATCAACTTCTATTTTCTGCTTGTTTTGTATTTTAAGGGTGTCTATTTGTTCACTAAGACTCCCTAGGATATCAGTTTTGAACTCATCAAGCATATTGCCAATCTCAGCCTTACTTACTAATCTAGTTTCAGATTTGTTTGCTCTAATAATAGAAGGATCTCTAGGCAATTTTCCCATTTTAGATTTGCCCCTTGAGAGATGGACAAATAGTTCTATGATATCACGAAGTGGAAGTTGAGAAATATCTCCCTTCCCCATCATGTTTAAAATATCTATCCATTCATCTCTAATGGATTTCAATAGAAGGGCTTTCAAGGTTTCCTCATCTAAGTTACTCATTTTTGCTCTCTTTAAGTTGTATTGAAATCTTTCAAGTAAATTCTCCAAGTTTTCATCTTCTTTTTGCATCATTTTGAATACCTCAGCCTTGTGATTGGTGGGCATGCAATAGTTCAGGTATCTATCCAAATTTTTTTGTTTCATATCATTCCAAGTCCTAATAGATTGAGTGACTAATCCCATGAACCATTTCAAAGCGGCTCCCTTCAATGTTGAAGGAAACAGTTTGAGTTTTTGAGAGTCTTCCATATAGTCATAAGTTCGGCACACGACTTCAAACTCAAATACAAATGTCTCAGGATCTTCACTTCGCAACCCATAAAAGTTTTGGAGGACAGATGGTGAAATGTTTTTCTTGGTTGTATGAATTTCCTCATCAACTATAGGGAATCCGAATGAGTTATCTCCTTCCCTATTTACTCCATTATTACCTCTGCCCCCTCCATTGTTGCCTCCATTATTTCCTCTTCCTCTACCTCTACCTCTACCTCCAAATCCATCTACTACTTCCTCCATCATGATAGTTTCTTCAGAGTCCTCTAGTTCTTCTATCAATTGTGGATGAAAGAGAGTTTCTCCCTTTCCCTCTTCTTCAGGTGATTCTACTTCTTTGATTACAATATGTTCCCCTGTAGAAGTGAAGAAAGGTTCTTCTCCTAGATCAGATTCAGTAGATAGTGTGGGAGAATCCTCTAATTCAGCTGATGCTCCTTGAATTCCAGGAATCCTAAGGCTGGGAGTAGATGGAGGTGTATCTTGTCTATGCCTTGAAGAAGCTGGAGTTGTGAAAATCAAACTCTTGGCCCTAGCTATAAATCTTCCCCTAGAATCTCTTGCTCTATGCATGTCATTTTTTATTTTTATTTTTCTCTTCAAGTCGGGCTAATAATTCTCTTTCTAATCTTCTAGATCATGCTAGGTGCAAGAAGAGAGCACACTCAAGAAATTATTGAACCAATAACTCTCTTTTCTGATCCTCCAGATCACACTAGGTGCAAGAGGAGAGCATACTTCGAGAAGTTATCTTTTTCCCTTTTTTTTTTTTTTTTTTTTTTTTTTTTTTTTTTTTTTTTTTTTTTTTTTTTTTTTTCTTCTTTTTCTTTTTTTTTATGTAAGAGACCGGCTACCTAGTTACACTTCCCCGGCAGTGGCGCCAAAATGTTTGGTCAATTTAGTGTGTCCTAAATTGCTACATTAATTATCAATCCGGGAGTCGTAAACTGACGAAGTGTGGCGCACTATATGTGCAAGACAACCTCTTTCTTACATTTTGTCATTTTCAATTTTTATTCTATTTTGGGGGTTTTTATCTTCGTTTATCTCCTAATATGGATGGAAACCCTATTCCTAAGTCTCTAGAAGGCAAGTATGGATATAGTTTTTAGGCAATTATGTCCTCTATAATGGTTTCCAGAACTTAACACTTCAGAAGATCTTAGAACATACTAGTGATGAAAGTAATACGTGAACAAGAATGAAAATGTGCTGCTATTTAAAACAAACAATGAACTACTGATCATGAAACCATCATCTCTGTTGTTGTCTAAAGACAGAAAAATGAATTAAGCTACTGCACTCAACTGAATTGAAAATTACAATCTAATAAAAGTAAAACCAATTCACATCATTCATAATTCAATACCTCGCCAGGTAGTCTAAGCTATGGCTTTCGGAGACACCGTCAATGATATGAGTAAGTTGATATCTAATTGTAGAAAAGTAAAACTAAAATCAAATCACATCATTCATAGTTCGATACCTCGCCAGGTAGTCTAAGCTATGGCTTTCAAAGACACCGTCAATGATATGAGCAATCTAATATCTAATTTGCAGAAAAGTAAAGCTAAAACCAAATCACATCATTCATAGTTCGATACCTCGCCAGGTAGTCTAAGCTATGGCTTTCAGAGACACCGTCAATGATATAAGTTGATTTCTAAACTATCTAACAAAGCAAGTGAACAAAACTGAAATCAACAAAACAGAACTGGAATTAAAAAACTAAGAAAAGCAAGTCAGCAGAAACACTGATTCCATGTCACTAGTTTTTGCAAAAGGAAATGTGTAAAAGTTCCTGGGCCTACTTCTATCCTGAAACATACACACACACTGATCAACGTTAACAGTAATATACAAAGCTTGTAAAATCATGAACGAGAGTGAAGTGTTAATATCATAGCGAAAGAAATATACATAAGTGAATAACTGTGGAATATATGCAATGGAACTAAAGAAACACTACATAAAACTGTACAGCAATAAAAGAACAAAAACTCAGCGTGTAGGGGCCCTCTACATAGCCTTGGTCAACAGGCTATCAATCAAGAATTATGCTCACGCAATCATGTAGAAACAGAGTCTTCTTTTATATTTCAAAGCAACGTTATCATAGTGGGACTAGTGTCTCGACACAACAAACTTTTAACAACAAAATTACATTAACAAAGACTAACTGTATGCATTTAGAAACGTGTTATTTATAACAAGAAACTCATAACTATTTTCCATGTGAAACTACGTTAACAGAGGACACGTAAAAGACAGCGTCCATGGATTTAACATAATGGTTGCCGAGATTATTAAATCTATCAAAGGTGGCTGTTGGATTCGCTTTATGGAGCATTCTACAGCTGTCGGTATGTACCCAGGGATCTAGGAATGGCCACAAAAATCCTTCATGTGTTTGAAAACGGAGTCCTGTTGCCGTAGGACTCCTCTGCTTGACCACCGCTTGACCACCGTTGACCACGGCTTTCCCTAATGAATCCGACTAAACCAATAGGACCTGATCTATGTCCAGGTCATTTCCAACTTGCCCATGTGGCTTGCTTTGCCTGATGACACCTGCAACCTAGAGTTTAACAAAAACAGCTACGGAAAGTTGAATCAGTTGCGGAAAGTGACAGGAATCCGCAACTAATGAGCAAAAATCTAGTTCAAACAGCAAACACAAAAACATAGTTAGAAAACCATTTCAATGCTCTTTTGGAATCAATGTGCAATGATTTTGATAGCTTAGGAGGTTCAGGTGAATGGAAAAAGTCTAGGAAAGTGTGTAGGAGAGATGCAAGTTCAGGGCTCAACACTCAGCATTCCCCCATTCCTTGGCCTGCACCCAGTGTTCAATGTCGACCACCTTCGGCCATACTTTCCACCATTGCTAGACACATCCGACATTGCATAACAGCTCATACCCATAGAATTAAATCCAGATTGCATGGAACAAGTTGCAACTAATCGAAGCATGGACACACAGATCAAGAACACTCACCAACAGAATATCCAACTGTATCGAGTTGTCAAAGCAGGCCAACTCCTTCACCAAGGCAAGTGGCTCACCAGGGACCAAATTCAGCAAAAGTTTCCTCATCTCATGGAGGAACTCAACGCAATGGGGACCATTGCTTCCTAAGGGGGGAGGAATGATCCAAGTGGATATTGGTGGCCACCTACCAAGTCCACCTTGACCCCCACCAGTGTTTCTCTCAGCATTTTCAGTTTGCTTAATTATAGCACAACTTACTATTTTTAGCATTTTTTCGGTTCCTGAACTTCCGGCGCCGTTTTGAGGCCCTAAACGACGTTTTTTGGGAAATTTGGGGACAACACGTGTCCATGGACCTATGTTGCCCTTCCCAAAGTGGTAATGCTCGAATAGATCTTTCTAATGAGCTATTTTACACGTCAAACGGAGATCATATGCCAAAGTTACGACCCCAGGAAGTTGATGTACCAATTTACCCAAACGGGGTCCACAGTTTGGTGTTTCATCTTCTAGGGTTAGGTTTTGGAATGTTAAGGGTTTTCCATTGTTTCTCAACAATAAATAGGCCTTCGAGCCTCATTGTAACACAAGTCAGAGGCATGTAGCCCCACATCTCTTCTCAAAGATAAGCTACCATCGTCCTAGCTGGTTTATTTCCATTACTGTTTGTAAGCATATTTCAGTATTTTACATTAATGAAACGAAGTATTATTTCCACTGCATATCTGTGTTTATGGTTATTTCTATAATTTTTTGCATTCCTGTTTAAGTCTGTATCATCCGCTGTATTGAAAAGCCCTTCATATACATGCATATGGGTTCCGCCAATTGCAATTTGCAATGAAGGACCCGAAAAACTATATATTGCGTTTTATAATTTTGGCGGGTCTTCAATGTGTACGAAAAGGCGGATTTTAAGCTAAAAGGTAGAATTTTGAGGGGATGCAAAGTGGTAAGCATTTTTTAGTGGAGCTCACCCGATTCCACTTATTATTCAACACGTAGCAGCCAGGTGGAGAGAGAAAACCGCTCATTTTAGGTGGGTATTCTCCGTGCTTATGTCCCACCCAAAATCTTTGTAGACCGTCAGATCCACTAAGTGCAGATCTACAGTGGGGATCTATCGGGCAAGTTGTGTTGTTCGAAGAAGACACCAACCGTTGATCTGGTGGCGGAAGATCAACGGCGGGGATTTAAATATCGCATCGCAAACATTATATCGGTGGAAAAGGCATGTTTTATGGCATATTTCTATTATAAAAGGTATATAATATAATAGAAATAGCGCAAATATGAAGAATTTATGCATATGTGGCTTAAGGGTGCGTAAAGTTATGTTTTGTGTTGATATATCATTTGAAAGGGCCGATTGTGATTTGTAGTGGAAGTTAATGGATTACTGAGTGGGCAGATTTGACAAATTTATAAAGCAAGATTAACTCTTTTTGAGATCTGTATTAAGCAAAGATTTGCGTTAATTTTGTTGTGTAAAGTGGAAAATCAGGGTTAGAGCCAAATCTAAAGAGGAAGACAATCAGGTATGTTTTCTTTGTATTTTGGCTAATCAAAATGCCCGATACGTATGTAAGCCCAGGATTACACAAGCTAAGCACATTTCATTATGGCTAAAATGAATTAAACATCATTAGGGCATTTACAGAGGAATTCGACAGCGGATTAACAGAGCAAGCCAACAGTTATCGTCCTCTTCTGAATTCAGTTATGTTCCTGTTATTTCATCTTCTTTGAGGTGTCTTTTATCCTCTATCAAATTCTGTAATAGTTTTTACTTCATATAGTTAGAGAAGCAGTTAAATAATTTGGGCAGTTTCAGAAATCAACAACTGTTCCACAATGTATAAAAAGATGAAAATTTACAAAGAAAGGGTTCGAATTTTGGAGAACCCAAAGAGTAGGCCACTATATTCCTGATATCATCGTTGATTAATGAAGGAATAAGAAGTTTCCATGAGTTGTTGGGTATAATTTGTAACCTTCTCTGTCATGCGTCATGTTATGTTTTCTTCTTTCAAGTATATTAATGAAGCTACAGGTCTTTATTTGCTTATGTAGATAAAGTTAAAATTCCTTAAAAGAGCACTCCTATACTTGAAGTTTCCACCTTCCTTTCTAAGTTATAGATAATAGTTTATGTGAAAGACCAACATATTATCTTTAACTTCTCCAAGAGTCCCAGATAGTAGTTTTTGTGTTCAGCAACATATTGTCTATGATTCAATTCTCATTTTCATAATTCTTCTAAGTTACAGATAGTAGTTTCTGTGAAAATCCAACATATTATCTTTAACTTCTCCTTCAAGCTGTCTTCACTCATCATTTATATCTAGCAACAAATGGCATTCTGAGGTGTTCCGGTCATACATGTATTAAGGGTTAAAGACCAAGTTTTCCAGGTCCTTCATTTGAGAACACAACAAACAATGAGTGACGGTAAATAATATGTATTAATGTCTTAAGCACAATTTCTCTACATCCAGGAAATTGGTTTCTTAAGGTACAACAGAAAGAAAGTTCCAAACTTCCACCTATAGGGCACATTATTATGCTACTTAGGACACCTTTATGTTCCTTCAAGCGAGCGTGCTGAGTTGATTTCAGAGGAGCACTATAGTTGGGTCAGAGGACACTTTGGTGTGGAGAAAACATTAGCAATACTACATAACTATTTCATTCACCAAAACTCTGACAATATGTTGGAAAATATATTAGATCCTGCACTGCCTATGTCTTCACATGACCAATCATTAAGAAGCAAGGTGTGTACACTCTTTTTCCTACTCCTAGTGAACCTTGGGAATCCATCTCCATGGACTATATGTTTTGCCTTCCTTTTACCAAGCATGGTAATGACTGTGTATTTGTGGTTGTTGATAGATTTCTAAGATGGCTATATTGGTTGCCTACAAGAAGAGTATCACAATTGAAGCCACTGCCAAACTCTTCTTCAAATGAGTGTGGGGTAGATTTTGGCATCTCGTAGACCATTATGTTAGATCGAGATAGTAGGTTCCTAAACAAATTTTAATCAAGCCTTTGGTCATTGTTGGACACCAAGCTCACCAAATTGACTATATTCCACCCCCAGACTGATGTCCAAATAGAGGTCATCAACAGGATGATAGTGAACATACTACGCATGTACAACTCTGAGCATCCATGAACATTGGATGGAAATATTCCCTATGTTGATCACAGCTATAATAGATCTCTTCATATCTTGAATGGCCACAACCCCTTTCAAGTGGGCCTAGGATTTCAACAATTGTGTCCCATTGATGTTGCAATACCTCTTGTAACTACACAGGCAGAATCTACACATGTTCAGTCCAGAGCTCATAATGCCACCAAGTTTACTAAACACATTTAGCACATCCACCATGAGGTTCATGATATCCTAGATAAAGCTAATGAAAAATAAAAACAATGTCATGATCAACATCAGATTCCACATAAGTTTCAAGTAGGTGACAAGGTTTGGTTTCATTTGCAGAAGGAACGCCTTTCCGAAGCCCATTGGAAGCTTTGACCACTCTGTTACGGGCCTTACACCATCACCAAGGTTGTGGGTGACAAATATTTCAAGCTAAGTATCCCCCCATTCCTTGGCCTGCATCCAATATTCAATGTGGACTACCTTCAACCATACTTTCCACCATTGTTGGACACATCGAACATTGTTAAGCAACTGATGCCAATAAACCTCAACCTAGATTACATTGAACAGGCCACAACTTTTCATATCATGGTCACATAGATTAAGAGCAATCGCCAATAGAGGATCCATCTATATCATGTTTTCAAATTCGGTCAACTCTACAAAGGCAAGTGGCTCACTAGGGACCAAGTTCAGCAAAAGTTTCCCCACCTCATGGAGGCACTCAATATAATGGGGACCATTGCTTCATAAGGGGGGAGGACTGATCCAAGTGGATATTCGTAGCCACTTGCCTATTCCATGTAGACCCCCCGTAAATTTCCATTTTAGTTTCCTATTTTCCAACACATTGTCCTATTTCAAGATTGATTCTTTTTTCTTTGGGACGTTTTTCGGGTTTTGAACTTCAGGACCCGTTTTGAGGTCCTAAACAATGTTTTTTTAAGGAAAGGTAAAATGCAAGTCATTGAAATATGTTTGTAGTCAATTTTTTTTTCGTCAAACATACCTTTCTAGTGAGCTATCATGAGTGCCAAATAGAGATCATATGCCAAAGTAACAACCGTGGGAAGTTGACATTCCAACTTTTGAGAAATAAAAAGGGTTGCAACTAAGATAATTTCTCTTCAATTTCATAACTGCTTGTGATGTATTTTTTATTTTCTTGACTATTATATTTTTCTATTATTATTATGTTGTTTTTATCATCAAACAACTACCAAAACAAGAAAACCAACAATACACAAGAACATAAGATGTAGGCTACAAACTAGGGTCAAAACATCTCAACTTGAGTGCCACAAATCTCTTCTATTCTCATAGATTATTCAAATGGTGAATTCCAAGACCTCTAGAACAAGAAAAATACCCTTCCATGACCAATTCATACCTTCTTGATGATGTGCTTCCTCTATCCAAGCCAAGCCCAGCCAAATCTCTTCCAGCTACACAACTTCGACCCCCAACTACAGAACTTCAGCCTCCACTACAAGGCTGAAATACCTGACACTTGCAACAATTACCGCTTCCACACATGTGATTAATTTCTAGGCTTCCAGAGCTTCCTTTAATCTTCACTTGGGTTCTTCCTTCTTCTAGTATTGTAGGTGATCTAATAGGCCTTCCTTCAACCTTCTTTTTTCAATTTCCTCAACTTCGAACTTGCAGCATCAAAACCCTAGCCTTCCTCCTTCACACGTGAGAGAGAGAGAGAGAAATAACCCAAAATTTTTTCCTTCATCCTTATTCCTTCTATGCTAGCCTTCTTCTTCTTCTCCTTTGTTTAGATGATGGGCACTATTAATCTCGGTAGTCTTCTATCAACAAAATTTTAGGTGTATACCATACCTCCATAGGCTCAAACAATCCCATACCTACCTATCCCAAACACATAACATAACACATGTGCCCAAACAATCCTACTTGTCTGTCCCAAACACAAAATAACACCTGGGTCCATATATATATATATATATATATATATATATAGATATCCACTACTGGGTGCTTGCTGGGTTTGTAAAATGATGTAGTGTGTGGAAGTTGAAGAGAAGAGAAGACAAGACAAGGCATTGGGTGCTTGTAGGGTTTGGCAACTGATCTAGTCAGTGTATGAGGTCAAAATGAGGTCAAAGTGAAGAGAAGGCAGTGAGTTATTGTTGTGGTTTGAAAATCGATCCAGTGTGTATATGAGAAGAAAGAAAAGTGCCACTGGATGCTTGTTGGGTTTGACAACTGATCCAAAGTGTGTAAAGAAAGAAACGAAAGTAAAGAACCACTTAAAGATAAGTATTCTCATTTCATTGCTTTCATGAATTCTAAATTATGAATGTAATTTGATTCTTTCATTTATGATGATGTGATCTATGAACTAATTTGCTTTGTTGTGATATGAAGCAAGATGAAAATTTGTTAAAGTTCACTTCATTGATAAATTTTTAATGAGGTGTTATCACTCAAATGTCTTCCCTAGAAGTTATCAAAGAAGGAATAGTCCAACGTAACCACAAAACTAATCTTTTAGACTCGGGTTCTAGCCAACCTAAGTCCAAAGAGGGCTCTCTCTTTATAACTTAACTTTGTTTTGAGTAGGATATCAGGCTAGTTCTTAGTGCTCATGATGTTTTGGTTTTGATTGTGTGGTGGAATTAAGAAAGCAGATGGGCAGAACAAGTATTCAGGCCATTGGGCAATGGAGTCAATCAAAGAGTGGCTTAACTGGATCTGATCAATTACTAAAGGAGGAGTTCACAGGGCACGCTAGCAAAGCAAAAACAAAAATCTACAGGTTCAAATGGATGAGGTAGTCCTAACCAGGGTAAAAGGGCAATGAAGAATCCTTAAACCAGGATCAAGATGAAGAAAAGAAGGAGATCAGTAGCAAAGGGAAACTAAGAATCCTTTACTATGGACCTAAGAGGGAAAACTACAGAAGTAAGGGAGCAATTAAGAATTCCCAGACCAAGATAGTTTAGTAAAAACCAATGAGAAAGTAAACATTCAAAACAGAGAGCATTAAAGCTAATTCTGAGATATCATTCCTTGTTTACTATTCATATTGCATAGAGAAAACATGTGAATACTTATAACATGACGAGAAAACAATAATTAAACATGAAGAGATAATAATTATTTGGTTCCAACCATGCACAAGAATCCAGTGAAATGTCTATAGCTTTATTTCATGACCCAACAAAAAGTAGTCCAGTCTTGAATACAATAGCTCCTTAGCTCGATATAAAATGTCTACAGAAATGTATTTTAGTCCACCCTAATTACTTCAAAATATGAAGTATTTGTACAAAAAATGTTACGAAATATCTCATAACAATATGAGAATTATTCTAGGAAACCATAAATATCTTCAGCACGAAGATAGAGACAGATGGAGAACTGCTTTCTTGATGTCCCTTTTATTGTGAGTGTGCTAGCTGTTGTAATTCGAATTTGGCTCTTTCAGTTTCTTTATAGTTGTGTGGTGGAATCACTTTCTATCTTCAATCTACTGATACTCTTTACCTTCTACACTTTGACTTTGTTTCATCTGTTTTACCTGGTTGTCTTATATATTTACTGTAGTAACTTTATAGTAAATCAGTTAATTTCATCCACCATTCACCTTCAGGTAATTTCATCCTTAGCATTTTTCTATATATCTCATCAGCCTTGGTGTACTTGGCAAAATTTGGCTTGGTGGCGAACATGTGTTTTATCTCATGCTCTATATAAAATAGATTTTCCAAACTATCATATAATACCTTTCCAGTGGGCGGAGCTTTTACCCCTGAAGTACTAGCTTGGCTGCTAGCCAACTTGTTCAGTCTTTCAATGTAATCTTCCTGGGTCATTAGCTTGTCATGGATTACCATAGGACTGGGAAGCCCTTTTTCCCTTAAAATACCATACTTTGTCATAAATCTGTCAATATTAGCTTGGATGCTTTGGCATCTTTTCTCAAGATTTAGCATAAGGTTCCTTTTGGTGAGAATATTCTTAATTTCTATAATGGTCTCAGTTCTATCTTCTATGCCCAGTTCATCTAGCTGATACCTGTTTTTACTGTTCAAAAGTTCTATCAATCGGTTGACCTCTTCAGGTTTATCTCCCAGCTCTTCTCTTGTTTTATGAATTGCTTCGGTGGCCACTTTCACCGGTTCAGTTTGCTCAAAAATTACTTGAATAGATGGCCAAACATCATTGACAAAGTCAATGATGTTGGCCCAAAGCATTTCTCTTATATCTCCTAGTGGCTTTTGCAATGTCAAGTCCTTTTCAAGGACTTTTATCCTTTCTCCCATTCTTTGATTCTTCTGAGCTTCTTCCTTCTATTGTATCTGTGCAAGTTTGCAATCAGTCTCCAAACTTGACACTTTTTCTCTAGGCTTCTTAAGCTTAGTAGCCTGAATGGTCATTTCCTCCATGGCTTTTACCAATTCAGCTGTCTTTTCTATGGATGCCCCTGCACTTGTAGATGTACCTGTGACTGGCATAGTTGTAGCTGGTGGAACTGTTGGTGCTAAAGAAGTAGCCAATGTGGAGGGTACTGTTGTAGAGATTGCAGGAATAACAATCTGAGGAGTGGTGGCCAACTCACTCTGTTTAGACTGAATCAAGTTATCTAGCTCTTTCTCTGTCTCTTTTAGTTGATCGTTCAGCTTAAGAACTAAGTCTATAAGCTCTTCCTCCTTCTGATTTTCCAATACTTCAGCTATTTGTGGATGATGTACAGGAGGAATTTTAAGCTGTTTTTTCAATGCAGCTATATCATCATTTTTCTTTATAATTAGCTTTTATGTAGCCTTTACATCCTTGGGATCATGTCCCATCTCTATGATTAAGTCCTCCAAGTAATTTATCCTGGTATCCTTGGCCTAGGAAGAGGGCTTCTCTAACCGGAATTGCGTTGATATATTATTCAGCGAATTTTGGAGTTGGTGTGCAGTGATGGCCTTGCTAGTCAATGTAGAATAGACCATTTCCTCGGTTTGTGTGTAATTCTATTTGGTCGATAGGATGAATATCCTTCACCAACACTTCAAAATATGTCTTCAAATAATCTGATATAGATCGGGGTTGTTGTGTTGTAGGCTTCACGAAAGTCATTTGCATTCTACCTTCTTTTACATCAAAGGCTGACATTAGCCTTGTTTGATTAGCAGGAGCCAGTTTAAGGTATTGCACATAACTTTGGGCCTTCAAATTTTCCTTTCTAGCCTTTATTTCTTTATATTTCTCTCTGATGTCCTGGTTTTGCCCTGTTGGACCCCTAAAGGAGGATACTTCCATGCTCTATTGTCTCTCCGGCATTTGAGCCTGTGAAGTGGAAGGTTCTTGTGTAACTCCAGAGGGAGTGGTCTACCTGCTTTCTGCTCTTTTTGTACCTGTAGTTCCAGTTGTTTCCTCTGTAGACTCCTATTCTGAAAATGGATTCAACCTTTGCCTTTTAACATAAATATGTGCAACAGGTCTGCTAGAAGGACTGGCCTCCTCTCTATTTATTTTGGGATTCTTATCCTCATTTAGAGGAGTCTGTACAATAGGAGGATTACTCATGATGTGTTATGGCTAAGCCAGCTCATCTAATATATATGGTTGTTCAGATTCCTCTTGCTCTTGAAGTCCTTCTTTTGGATTCCTATGTCTCCCTTTGGGATTGGGATTCTTCTGGCACTTATACAGAGGAATATTCATCAATTCTTCTTTTTAAATCAATCAACACATTATTGACAACAATTTCTGTGTTATCCCTGTCTACTAGAGTGTTCTCCACCCATTCCAGTTGATTTGCATATTGTTCTATTTGAGGAATTCGGTGGTGGATGTAGGGAGACAATTTGTTTTTCTGTCTTCTATTACAGATGACATCAAAGGGGTCATATCTACAAATGAAACTTTGTTTGAGTTTGAGCCCTTAAAGAATTTCCTCTGCAACTCTTCCAACTTCTCCATTGTTACACACAAAGGGGCCTAGCTCGTCTTTTATTCAGAGTTGTGCCTTTTTCTTGGCCTTCACAAAATGTACCTCATCAGAGTTGATTATTTCCCTATAGTACTCTAGAGCAAATAATCTCATTGGGAGGTATATTAGCAATTTGTAAGGTGCCAATTCGCAGCCATAGATTTTGATTTCAATGTGATTTTGGTACAAGTACCAATCTCCCACTTTGTACTGTTTGGATAGCTGTAGGACCCTCTTGATATTTGCATTGATTCTTGGAGGAGGACTTCCTATTAGCATGGTTGCTACTGGATGCACAAATAGATCTATAAAATCTATATAGGAGTATGGAGATTCATATTTGTGGATTAAAGGGGTCCAGAAGACTATTGATCTAGGATTGCCTCTGGTGTCAAGCTTCTAAATAGTGAAGGGAAATTTGTCAGATTGATAATATAGAAAGAGATGATACACCACTGATGAGTATTTGAATACTCTCCCATTTTTCAATCTCATGAACTGATCATGCATTTTGTCTTAGATGAATTTTGCATAGTCAAACATGATGGCAGGGGGCCGCCCAGGAGTGAAAATGAACATGTAGGCAAGAATAATCTCATCTACATATTCACTAGTAGTATAGCCTAGAATACTAGATATCATTGATATGATATCTTTGCCAAGCTGAGAAACAAAGGATGACATGTAAGGAGGTGGATCCTTTGGTATGTGTTTTTATTCTACAATGAAATTCTGGAGTATTTGAGCAATCTTGGAAGGGGGAGTTTAGGGAATCTATCAAGCAAGTCTCCAATAGAAAGGGGAGTAAAATTTTGACCAGGTTGCAGCTGCAACATTTCATTTATGGACTCAGCGGTGATGGTGAAAAATACTATCTCGTCGGGGGACATCACCGCTCTTAAGGTGGGATTGTAGATCACATGACAATAGTGAACAATTTTAGGGAAGATATGGACGCTGGGGAATTGGTACTTTGGCAGGTTTGATTCCCAAAAACCTATTCTGTCTGAATGGTTCAAGTAATGGTCTCTGTACCTGCAGCACAATTTCAATGGGGATTCTTCAACAGAGACGTATTTAATTTGAAAGTCTTTGTTTGCTGACGGAAGATGGTTTAAATCCCTGTGGGGAGTAGAAATGGGTAGAAAATTCAGCGCACCTTGCACAGTCATCTTTGGTTCTTATGGATTCAAGGATGAGAGCAAAGGGTTTTCTATAAAACTGGGGGCCAATTGGTTTAGTTCGGAATGGTTTGGAGTTGCAAGGCACTTCTTTTACCGAATTACTTAATAGCTTATAGCAATTGAGTAAAGGTTTGGGAATTAAACAGGGTTTCTCGGTGAATTTGGGTAAATACCTGGTTTCAGCTCTGAACAAATTGATGGGTGACTGTGCACAGTTTGTAGGAAGCACACACGACTGAAGGATGGTCTAGAAGTTCAGCAGCTTTAGTAGGTTGGTAGTTGGACGTGGGTTGACGATCGCACGTACTATGGTGCTTGCATGGAGGTCTGAGCGGTCTTTTTCACGATAAAACTAAAAACAATGAGTTTTTTGGTTTTATTCTCCAAGTCAATTGTTTTGGTGGGTACAAGGGGACAGGTACATTCAGAGTTAAGTTGGGGATGAGACGTTTTGTCATCTAGCGAAAGGTGGTAAATGGTTTATTTCACACAGCTTTTGGGCTCGAGCAGTTTTGGGGGAAAGCCGCCTGATGCCATTCATTGGGCGCCACATAGCAGCGGAGGGAATAGTGAAACCACCCATATCGGGCGGGTAAAGGTCAGCCTTCGGAGGGGGCTTGATATGATCGTTAACTGTCGGATCAAATGGGACCTGATCGTACGGTGATCGAGACAGGTATTTGATATAAGGTTTAATGGAGGGGCCTAGTGGGGTTTTAAATGTGGTTGGGTTTAATTAATGATGGATTATGGAAAATTAAGGGCATCGAGGGTGATTTTATTGGCAGGGTCGATTATTAATTAATTGTTGATCGGTTAATTAATCTCTTTTATTAGACGGAGGGTTTTGGTTGTTAATTAGCCATTGATCGACTAATTAACCCTTTTAATCATTCACGATACTAATAAATTTTATATCTCAAACTTCGGGACGGGATATTTAATATTAAAGGGATTTCTTAAATACATAAGGGGAAAGGGTTATTTTTCGGGAGTTAATATATAAAGTTAAAGTTAATATGAATTGAAAGGGGAAAATAACTTAGCGCCAAGTCAAATGTGTATTTATAATTTATTTGCTCTTTATAAACACATTATAACCTAGGCTTAGTGTTGTTTTTGTGGGTTTCTTCGGAAAAGGGGTTTTTATGGGGGTAATGGCTTTTCCTTGGAAAAAATAGTGTTTAAACCTTAGAAAAAGGGGTTTCGTCATGTAAAATGATTTTTCCTTAGGAAAAAGGATTTTTTGGGGAATGTGAGTGAATTTGAGGGGGTGAATGCTTATGAGGGGACTTTTAGTACTTAAGACGTATAAGTCATTGGGCTGAGGGTCCGGTCCCTCCAGAAGTTAGAGAAATGCTCTGAGCCCCTTTAACTTAAGATTCTATGTACTTTAAGACTCTCTTTGGAAATTAGTTGAGTGAAAAATGTAATGAATGAGGGAGGTTAATCAATTGACTTTGTATACTTTGGTAAATGCTCAATATACATCCATACTTGGAACTTTGATGATGAAGGTAAATGATATGATCTTATCTAATCAATCATCATAATTCTAAAACCATTCAACTACTTACCCATCTACTCATCCTACCATTTTTTCTTCTCTTTATTAGGGTGCACTTAAGCTGGCAAACCCTTTATCAAAACTTTTTCTTTTATTTTACAAAAGTAATCTATCTAAATTTAACCTTATTACATTCAAGGGCTCAGATTAAACAGTTGAGCTCCTTTTATTTATTCTACCTAATCTAATTATCTACCAAGGTTAAACAGTTTGGTCAGATTTCATTCTCTATCTCTAAGCATAAAATTGAAAACATGGCATAGCCAAGTTTAAACATTTTGACTATCCATGGATTGTGGCAAAGGTAACAAGCTGCACACAATCTTTTATTCTACATCAAAAGTAAATAGTAGTGGAATTTTGTCTTGCACGCTTTCATGGTCTTTTTCTTTCTTGGCGTTCATTTTTTCATCTTTTTTTACCTTTTAATTCTTTTTTTCCTTTTTTCTTTAAGGACATACCCTCTTTACATTTTTTAATTTTTTTTGAGTTGTTGAATATTGAAAACATTTGCAGAAAGCAAATGTATGTACATAATACAGATTTGACCTCAGCTATTCAAAAATTATGACTCTTATTGGTATAGGAACCTAACAGTGGCTCCACTTGGGGATGGCATTTCCTAGTGAAATGTCAAGAACTAGTAGATCAATGGCCTTTTGAATTACTGAGATTTTACTCTGCAACTTTTCCCTTTTACTCTGCTGCTTTATTGATATTTATGACAGTAAAACTTTTGAAGCTTACGGCCTTCTCTTCAGGCTTCAACTCCAAAATTACCATCCAATCAACACTAAACTTTTTGAAGGATGATATATGTACAAGTGATTAGTGAAATCAATGACTAAGATCTATATAGTGCTTAAGAATTCAACCATTAACTGGTCCTCCTACTTCTGCACCATCCAATTCTTTGAGGAAAAAAGCATTATTACCCCTGAAAGCATAAATGATGTAAGGGCCTTTCCATAGGAAGTCAAACTTCCCATGTTTACCTTTATCCTCCCTTCTTGAGTACCATTTCAAAACTTTATCTCCTAGGTAGAAATCTTCTGCCTTGGTCCTTTTGTCAAAATATTTTTTGATTCTCTCCTGCACAACTTGGGATCTGATATACACTTCTTCCCTAGTCTACTGTAAGTGAATTGTTTAGTTGATCCTCCTTTGAATATCGTTTGGCTCAATCTGTGCTTCTTGGAGAAATTTCATCACTGGTCTTCCCAAGGAAGATGGGAAAACAACCTCCATTCCTTAGACTAGCTAATAAGGACTAGTGCCGATGGATTTCTTTGTGGTCAGCCTATCTGCCCATAAGGCATTTACTAGCTTCTTGTTCCAGGTTTTCCTGTTATCTTCCAACAATGTTTTGATGATATTCACTAAGCTCTTGTTGGAAGACTTTGCTAGTCCGTTTCCTTGGGGTAGCAGGCTGTGGAGTGACCTAGGGTTATATGATATTATTGCAGAAATCAATTAACCTCTTTGATTTAAAATTTGGTGCGTTGTCTATGATGATTTTGGTTGGACAACCGAATTTGGATAGAATGTTGGCCTCAAGGAAACCTATTATGACAGTATCAGTAGCTTGTCTTGAGGGTATGGCTTCTATCCACTTTGTAAAATAATCTGTGGCAGTCAAGATCCATCTATGTTGGGCAGAGGAAGGGGGATGAATTTCACCAATGAAGTTAAGACCCCACAGTTGAAATGGTGTTTCCATAGATATTGGTTTCAAAGGTAATGGTAATAGTTTTCTTTTTCCTTCAAAAATCTGACATTTGTGACATGAGGTTACAAATTTCTTTACATCAGAAAACAGAGTGGGCTAGTAAAAACCAGCTCTTAAGATCTTATCAACTGTGTTCTTCCAGTAAAGATGTCCCCCACAGTCACCTGCATGAAACTCCTGTAATATTTTGTCAGATTCTTCCTTTAACAAACAATTTAGAAGGATGCCTTCATGATTTTTCCAAAATAAAGCATTGTCAATTATGCAAAACTTCAAAGCTTTCATTTTTAAGAAACTACTTTTAGTCTTGGATAACTTTGGAGGAGCTTGAAGATTTTGTAGAACGTATATAATGTCAGCATACCATGGTGAGCTAGTAAAGGCCCGTCTGATCTATGGAGTCGCCATCTCCTCTTCGTTATCCAATTCTGCAATGAAATTTATGTCTAGGGCCTCACAGTTTGATTCAGCCATGAGCTTGGCTAAACCTTGGCCTTTGATCAATTTTGTAGGCTTAATTTCTAAGTCATATTCTAATACGGTATCTATCCACTTCCCTCTCTTTCCATCTGTTCCATCCTGTGTTAGGATGTCTTTGACTACAACATTGGGAACATAAGCTACAATATGGGAATACAAGATATACACTATGAAATCTTTAATGGCTTTGACTAGAGAAAAAGCTTGCTTTTCCATTATATTATACTTTAAAGGTGCATCTCTCAGGGCTTTACTAAAGAAGTCTATTGGTTGTTCAAAACCCTGATCATTTTTCTGCAGTAGGACTGCAGCAATCATATGTTCTGATGAAAAGGAAAATATGATGAAATCCCTATCAAACATTGGACTAATGAGAAATGGTGTTTGTGTTAAGGCTAGCTTTATATCTTTAAAATACCTCTTATCCTATACAATCCATTTAATAGTCGAATCTTTCTTTAACATGTTGTTTAATAATCTAATTAGCTCAGCTAAGTTAGAGATAAATCTTCTCAACAAATTTATTTTACCTAAAAATGCTTGTAGTTCTTTGATGTTCCTAGGATGTTGTATCTATAAAATGGCTTCAGTTCTTGTTGGGTCGATCTAGATACCATATTTGGAGATAATATGGCCTAGTAATTTTCCCTCTTCCAACCCAAATGAAGATTTTTAGGATTCAGAGAAATTCCATACTTCCTACACTTGGTGAAGACCTGCCTGAGATGATCCAGGTGTTACTAATATGATTTAGAGAATACCGTGATATCATCTAGGTATATTACCAGGAAGTCATGGATTTCCTTAGCAAAGGCTATGTCCATTGCTCTTTGAAAGGTAGCCCCTGCATTTTTTAACCCAAAAGGCATTTTCACATACATGAAAGTGCCCCATGGAGTAGTGAATGCAATTTTTGCCTGATCATCTAGGTGGACTAAAATATGGTTATAACCGGAAAACCCATCTAGCAGTGAGATTCTGGTTGAACCTATTACCCTCCGTAATATGTGATCCATTTTAGGAAGAGGGTAGTTATCCTTAAGTGAAACTTTATTCAAATTCCTAAGGTCAACACATAGTCTTATTTCGCCAGTTTTCTTTCTTGTGGGTACCGAATTAGAAACCCAATCTGAGAATCTAATTGGTGCAATAATTTTGGCCTTGTACATTCTTTTGATCTCCTTTTCAATAGAAGGAAATAGAATGGGGTTAATCCTTCTAAGCTTCTGTCTAAAAGGCTTTTGGTTTTCTTTTAAGGGAATGGTGTGTTGTATTATGCTAGTATCATAGGACTTAAGGTCCTCATAATTCCAAGCAAAAACATCTTAGAATTTCTTTAATAGTTCTATGTATTTCACTTTTTTATTAGGAGGTAAAGACTTTGAAAGTTTTATCTTTTTGGGATCTTCTTCAGAGCCTATGTTACACTCCTCAATATATGATTTTAAGGGTTCCATTTTCAACTTTTTAGGGACATCATTTGAATCAAACAAGTCCTCCAAAGGAATTAATCCTTTGGGCAAAAAATTATCTTTAAGATTGATGACTTCTGATTCTTCATCGATTGCTTCATCAATTTCAATTTGTTTTAGGTTTCGAATATCTGATTTTGTAAACTTTGTGGGATGGAATCTATCTATCCTTTCATCTCCTACTTTCTTAATTTCTACTTTATTAGTGTAATCAAACTCTAATTTCATGTCTGTGTCAATGTTGCTATTTACAAATTCATCATCTAAAGTTAGGAAATTGTTAATTTGTTGGTCATTTGTGAATACTTGCCAATGCCTAACCTCATTAGTGTACTAATGGTTAGGCTGAAATGGCAACTTGCAAGTAATAGCAAACATAGCTAAGCTTTGAGCTTGCATATTGTGTTTTCTTGGAATAATAGCAAGCTTGGTTTCTAAAAAGGTATTTAATATTTCTACAACTGTTCCTCTATAAAATCCTAACCTAGGATCCCTAGTCATATAAACAGTGTTAATTTGTTTTATTACCAACTCAAAATCTCCCATAATAGAGACTCTTATGGCTCCTAACCTTTTGACCAATTTGAGACCTGACAGAAGTGCTTCATACTCGGCCATGTTGTTCGTACATTTAAAGTTTAATCTATAGGCATGACCCTCTGAATGATCATTTTCTAAGTTGTAAATCCATACTCCTACTTCTGCACCTAATTTGTTTATTGATCCATCGAATTCAAGATGCCATAGAAGTTCATGTTCATAATTCTTACTGTCTGGGGGTACAAAATCTTCTTTGACTAAGATATCTAGGTCATCTTTATTATCTAAAGTCTCTTGAATTTGGATACTTTGATTGTCTTCTGTTGCTGAAATTTCTTTTGGTTCTGCAATAATGCTGTCTGAAGTGTCTTCTTGGTGTGATTCAGCATTGTAAAGAATGAAAGAATCAATATCAGAATGCATTGAATATATAGGAAAGTTTTGAGGTCTCTCCTGGGTACTCACTACATACTTCATCAGAGTCTCTCTATACATTTTTTTAGGATGTCCAAAGAATAATATGGTAGCATACGACATGTCAAGTTGCCAAGATCCCTGGAGTTTGGCACCCCACGATCTAAACAACAGCATGCCATATTTAGGTGGTATATTAGCAACAACTATGTCCATAAGAATGGTCTTAGCAGGGCACTGCACTAGGAAAACACACAGGTCTTTTATAAGTCCTAGGCACTTAACTTGGCTTGAATCAAATGAAAAGAGGTCCTTATAAGGTCTAGTGATATCCAAGTTTAACTTCTCCATAACAGATTTAGGCATAAGATTGTGTGAAGCCCCAGAGTCTAGCATGGCATTATGTAGGATTTTATCGTGGACGTTAAGGCTAATGTAGAAGGGTGGTATCCCTCCTTCCACTGGTTTTCCATTAATATCAAGACCGAAAATTAACTCAGGTTGATCATCAAATAAGTTAACAGAGTCTTCATTCTCAACAAAGTTTAAAGACTTACTTATTTGAGATCTGTAAGTTTCATGTTTAACCAGTTCTGTTAAAGGAACCGAGATTTTTTAGTTTTGCCACCTTTGCTCCCAGATTAAAAGGCAAAGGGAATTTTCCTGTTTGAACATTTGAATTCTTAGCAACAGGGTTTGGAGTAGCTTGTTCTTCTTTTTCAGTGTTTGGAGTCTTAATAATTGGATTTTCTAATATAATCTCTGGAGAGCATTCCACTGTTTCCTTGAGGGGAACAGAAGTGGAAGGTTGCTCGTTAGAGGGTTGGTCATCGGTTACATCTTCAATGGTGGGACTGGGAGGATTTTGATTTGATCTAGAAAGGATTTGTAGAGTTTTTGTAACTGGAGCAGCTTTCACTTTCCTAGGCTGATTAGGTACTAATTCTTGTTTTGGTCTGGAACATTAGTGTTCTTTTTGCTCCTCAAATTGTACTGTTTATGCACTTCGAAGATAGCAGAGTCATACCATTGCTTGTAGTCGAAAAATCTCCAGTTTGGGTCTGTAACTGCTGAAGCATGTATAATTCTTGGTCATCCTGAGTTAGAAAGATCGTTTCCTCATCATCTAACCCCATTAAGTTAATTTGATTGTTTAGCTCAGGGTCTTCTTGATGGAAATTTTCAGCATAGTTCTCTTGGAAAGGAGGTCTAATGTTCTGGTCAAGCCCATTTTTACTAGTATTTTGGTTCTGGTTTTTCCTGAAGTTTGGATTCCTTATTGGAGGTGCCTGTTGGTTATCCTAGTGAGGTTTCCTTTCAATGACTTCTATCCTATCCATCATTCTTTCCATTCCTTTGGCTAAAGCATCCATTGTTTTATCAAAGGGTGAGGTTTCATCTTTCAAGGGTGCTCTTCTTTTGTTTCTAACCTTGGCTATTTTGGCTAGCAGATTATCTTCTACACTAATTGCTACATTTTGCATATCTTCTAGGGTTGGGGGATTCCTTTCTCTCAGTTGGAAGGCCATATCAGTGTCAAACCCATCTTGAAACTTTATCAGGGCTAAGCCAAGTGGAGGTCTAAGGTCAAGTGGCATTGCGTTATACACATTGTTAAACCTAGTACAATAGTCCTGAACGGTTTCTTTTGGTCCCCTCTTGAGGTTTTCATATTCAGAAAGAATTTGAAGAGGATTCTTTTTCTTTTCCCACCTATGTAAAAATTGTTGGTAAAAAACTTCTAAACTATCTATACTATTATCGGGAAGAGATCTAAACCAAGTTCTCACTTCTTTAGATAGAGTTTGGGCAAAAATTCTCATTTGGACATCTCCTATGTCAATTTCACGCAGTTCAAAATAATCTGGCATTTTTCTTGTGTGTTGTTGTGTTGTGTAAGATCTAGTGCCATCAAATAGTACAATTTTACTCTGATAGTCTGGTGGCAAGACACCTTGAGGAGCAGGCATCACAAGAGGGGCATATCTGAGTGCCATAGCTCTAAGTTGGATAGGATTGAGAACAAGAGTTAGGGTAACAGGGGGATTTGGGGTAACAGGGATAATGGGTATTTGATGGATAGTGATAGGATGATGGGGAAACAAAGGTATGAACGGAGATGAGGGATGAACTTTAGAAGTGTGAGGAAATGAGGGTGAACTAAAAGAAGTTGAAGTTGTTTCAGAAAGTTCAAGGATCCTATCAGTTGTAAGGGATGACTAAGGAGAATTCAGAAGGTATTGATCAATTAACAAGTTTTCCTTTTGGACTTCAAGTTCTGCTATAAATTCTGGATCTAGAATTGTGTCCTCAAGTTCACTCTCAGACTTGGTTCTAAATAGGGAATGATCAAAATACTCGTCAAAAGGGAGGTCTTCTATGAATAACCACTCACTAGGGCGGGAATTGGATCTAAATAAAGGTCTTGGGCTTACTGAACTTTCTTGTCTTCTGATTATTCTCGAAATAAGGTTGGGATTGTCAAATACAAGGGGAGGATTTGGATTAGGGTTGGCCTTTAAATAGTGAGTTCTCTTTGAAGCCATATTTCCAAATTTTTTAATTATTTTCTTTTTTATGAATTTTTGTGAAATAACTTCTCATAAACCCTTTAAGAGGCTTAAAAATAAAAATTTGAATTTCTCAAAGGTTTATTAAGATTGGGGGCTTGAGTCCCTAGTATGGTCGCCACTATGTTATCACTCCAATGTCTTCCCTAGAAGTTATCAAAGAAGGAATAGTCTAAGTTAACCACAAACCTAATCTTTTAGACTCGGTTTCTAGCCAACCTAAGTCTAGAGAGGGCTCTCTCTTTATAATTTAACTTTGTTTTAGGTAGGATATCAGGCTAGTTCTTAGTGCTCATGATGTTTTGGTTTTGATTGTGTGGTGGAATTAAGAAAAAAGATGGGCAGAACAAGTATTCAAGCCATTGGGCAATGGAGTCAATCAAAGAGTGGCTTAACTGGATCTGATCAATTACTAAAGGAGGAGTTCACAGGGCAGGCTAGCACAGAAAAAATCTGTAGGTTCAAATGGATGAGGTAATCCTAACCAAGGTAAAAGGGCAATGAAGAATCCTTAAACCGGGATCAAGATGAAGAAAAGAAGGAGATCAGTAGCAAAGGGAAACTAAGAATCTTTTACCATGGACATAAGGGGGGAAACTATGGAAGTAAGGGAGCAATTAAGAATTCCCAGACAAAAGGTAGTTTAGTAGAAAAAAAATGAGAAAGTAAACAGTCAAAACAGAAAGCATTAAAGCTAATTCTGAGATATCATTCCTTGTTTACTATTCAGATTTCATAGAGAAAACATGTGAATACTTATAACATGACGAGAAAACAATAATTAAACATGAAGTGATAATACTTATTTGGTTCCAACTGTGCACAAGAATCTAATGAAATGTCTTTAGCTTTATTTCATGACCCAACAAAAACCATTCCAGTCTTGAATACAATAGCTCCTTAGCTCGATATAAAATGTTTACAGAAATGTATTTTAATCCACCCTAATTACTTAAAAATATGAAGTATTTATACAAAAAATGTTACAAAATTTCTCATAACAATATGAGAATTATTCTAGGAAACCAAAAATATCTTCAGCACGAAGATAGAGACAGATGGAGAACTGCCTTCTTGTTGTCCCTTTTATTGTGAATGTGCTGGCTATTGTAATTCGAATTTGGCTCTTTCAGTTGCTTTATAGTTGTGTGCTGGAATCCCTTTCTATCTTCAATCTAATGATACTCTTTACCTGCTACACTTTGACTCTGTTTCATCTGTTTTACCTGGTTGTCTTATAGATTTACTGTAGTAACTTTATAGTAAATCAGTTAATTTCATCAACCATTCACCTTCGGGTAATTTCATCCTTATAATTTTTCTATATATCTCATCAGCTACGGTGTACTTGGAAAAATTTGGCTTGGTGGAGAACAAGTGCTTTATCTCATGCTCTATAAAAAACAGATTTTCGAAACTATCATATAATACCTTTCCAGTGGGCAGAACTTAACCCCTGAAGTACTAGCTTGGCTGTTGGCCAACTTGTTTAGTATTTCAATGTAATCTTCCTGGGTCATTAGCTTGTCATGGATTACCATCAGACTGGGAAGTCCTTTTTCCCTTAAAACACCATACTTTGTCATAAATCTGTCAATATCAGCTTGGATGCTTTGGCATCTTTTCTTAAGATTTAGCATAAGGTTCCTTTTGGTGAGAATCTTCTTAATTTCTATAATGGTCCCAGTTCTATCTTCTATGTCCAGTTCATCTAGCTGATACCTGTTTTTACTATTCAAAAGTTCTATCAATTGGTTGGCCTCTTCAAGTTTATCTCCCAACCCTTGTCTTATTTTATGAATTGCTTCGATGGCCACTTTCACCAGTTCAGTTTGCTCAAAAATTACTTGAATAGATGGCCAAACATCATTGACAGAGTCAATGATGTTGGCCCAGAGCATTTCTTTCATATCTCCTAGTGGCTTTTGCAATGTCAAGTCCTTTTCAAGGACTTTTATCCTTTCTCCCATTCTTTGATTCTTCTGAACTTCTTCCTTCTGTTGTATCTGTGCAAGTTTGCAATCAATATCTAAACTTGACACTTTTTCTCTAAGCTTCTTAAGCTTAGTAGCCTGGATGGTCATTTCCTCCACGACTTTTACCAATTCAATTGTCTTTTCTATGGATGTCCCTGCACTTGTAGATGTACCTGTGACTAGCATAGCTGTAGCTGGTGGAACTATTGGTCCTAAGGAAGCAGCCAATGTGGAGGGTGTTGTTGTAGAGACTGTAGGAATAACAGTTTGAGGAGTGGTGGCCAACTCACTATGTTTAGACTGAATCAAGTTATCCAGCTCTTTCTCTGTCTCTTTTAGTCGATCGTTCAACTTAAGAACTAAGTCTATAAGCTCTTCCTCCTTCCGAGTTTCTAATACTTCAATTGTTTGTGGATTATGTAGAGGAAGAATTTTAAGTTGTTTTTTCAATGCAGCTATATCATCATTTTTCTTTTTAATTAGTTTTTATGCAACCTTTACATCCTTGGGATCATGTCCCATCTCTATGATTAAGTCATCCAAGGACTTTATCCTGGTATCCTTGGCCTGGGAAGAGACCTTCTCTAACTGGAATTGCATTGATATATTATTCAACGAATTTTGGAGTTGGTGTGAAGTGATGGCCTTGCTAGTCAATGTAGAATAGACCATTTCCCCGGTCCGTTTGTGTAATTCTATTTGGTCTATAGGATGAATATCCTTCGCCAACACTTCAAAATCTGTCTTCAAATAATCTGATATAGATCAGGGCTATTGTGTTGTAGGCTTCATGAAAGTCATTTGTATTCTACCTTCTTTTACATCAAAGGCTGACATTAGCCTTGTTTGATTAGTAGGAGCCTATTTAAGGTATTGCGCATAACTTTGGGCCTTCAAGTTTTCATTTCTAGCCTTTATTTCTTTATATTTCTCTCTTATGTCCTAGTTCTAACCTATTGGAGCCCTAAAGGAGGATACTTCCACGCTTTGTTGTCTCTCCAGCATTTGAGCCTGTGAAGTGGAAGGTTCTTATGTACCTCCAGAGGGAGTGGTCTGCCTGCTTTCTGCTCTTTCTGTACCTGTAGTTCCAGCTGTTTCCTCTATATACTCCTATTCTGAAAATGGATTCAACCTTTTCCTTTTAACATAAGTCTGTGCAACAGCTCTGCTAAAAGGAGTGGCCTCCTCTCTATTTCTTTTGGGATTCTTATCCTCATTAAGAGGAGTTTGTACAATAGGAGGATTACTCATGATGTGTTCTGGTTGAGCCAGCGCCTCTGATATATCTGGTTGTTCAGATTCCTCTTGCTCTTGTATTCCTTCTTCTGGTAGCTGCTCACTGTGTTCCTATGGCTCCCTTTGGGATTGGGCTTCTTCTGGCACCTGTACAAAGGAATCTTCATCAAGTCTTCTCTCTAAATCATTCAACACATTATTGATAGAAGTTTCTGTGCTATCCCTGTCTACTAGCGCGTTCTCCACCCATTCCATTTGATTTGCATATTGTTCTATTTGAGGAATTTGGTGGTGGATGTAGGGAGACAATTGTTTTTCCATCTTTTGTTACAGATGACATCAAATGGGTCATATCTCCATATGAAAATTTGTTTGAGTTTGAGCCCTTGAAGAATTTCCTCTGCAACTCTTCCAGCTTCTCTATTGTTACACACAAAGGGGCCTAGCTAGTCTTTTATTCGGAGTTGTGCCTTTTTCTTAGCCTTCACAAAATGTACCTCATCAGAGTTGATTATTTGCCTGTAGTACTCCAGAGAAAATAATCTCATTGGGAGGTATCTTGGCAATTTGTAAGGTGCCAATTCACAGCCATAGATTCTAATTTCAGTGTGATTTTGGTACAAGTACCAATCTCCCACTTTGTACTATTTAGATAGCTGTAGGACCCTCCTGATATCTGCACTGATTCTTGGAGGAGGACTTCCTATCAGCATGGTTGCTACTAGATGCAAAAATAAATCTATAACATTTGTATAGGAGTATGGAGACTCATATTTGTGGATTAAAGGGGTCCAGAAGACTACTGATCTAGGATTGCCTCTGGTGTCAAGCTTCTAAGTAGTGAAGGGAAATTTGTCAGATTGATAATATAGAAAGAGATGATACAACACTGATGAGTATTTGAATACTCTCTCATTTTCCAATCTCATGAATTGATCACGCATTTTGTCTAATATAAATTTTGCATAGTCAAACATGATGGCAGGGGGCTGCCCAGGAGTGAAAATGGACATGTAGGCAAGAATAATCTCATCTACATATTCACTAGTAGTATAGCCTAGAATACTAGATATCATTGATATGATGTCTTTGCCAAGCTGAGAAAAAAAGGATGACATGTAAGGAGGGGGGTCCTTTGGTATGTGTTTTTCTTCTACAATGAAAGTCTGGAGTATTTGAGCAATCTTGGAAAGGGGGAGTTTAGGGAATCTGTCAAGCAAGTCTCCAATAGAAAGGGGAGTAAGATTTTGACCAGGTTGCAACTGCATCATTTCATTTATGGACTCAGTGGTGATGGTGAAAAGTATTGTCTAGTCGAGGGACATCACCACTCTATAGGTGGGATTGTAGCTCGCATGACAATAGTGAACAATTTCAAGGAAGATATGGACGCTGGGGAATTGGTACTTTGGCAGGTTTGATTCCCAAAGACCTATTCTATCTGCATGGCTCAAGTACTGGTCTCTGTACCTGCAACACAATTTCAATGGGGATTCTTCAACATAGATGTCTTTAATTTGAAAGTCTTTGTCTGCTAACGGAAGATGGTCTAAATCCCTGTGGGGAGTAGAAATGGGTAGAACATTCAATGCAACTGGCGCAACCATCCTTGGTTCTTGTGGATTCAAGGATTAGGGCAAAGGGTTTTCTGTAAAATTGGGGGCCAATTGCTTTAGTTCGGAATGATTTGGAGTTGCAGGGCACTTGTTTTACTGAATTACTTAATAGCTTACAACAATTGAGTAAGGTTTGAGAATTAAATGAGGTTTCTCAATGAATTTAGGTAAATACCTAGTTTCGGCTCTGAACAGATTGATGGGTCACTGTGCACTGTTTATAGGAAGCGCACGCGACTGAAGGATGGTCTGGAAGTTCAGCAGCTTCAGTAGGTTGGAAGTTGGATGTGGGTTGACGATCACATGTACAATGGTGCTAGCATGGTGGTCTAAGTGGTCTTGTTCATGATGAAACTAAAAACAATGAGTTTTTTGTTTTATTCACAAAGTCAATTGTTTTGGCGGGTACACGGGGATAGGTACATTCGAAGTTAAGTGGGGGATGAGATGTTTTGTCATCTAGCGGAAGGTGGTAAATGGTTTATTTCGCACAGCTTTTGGGCTGGAGCAGTTTTGGGGGAAGGTCGCTCGATGCCATTCATCAGGCACCACGTAGCAACGGGGGGAATAGTGAAACCACCCATATCTGGCAGGTAAAGGTCGGCCTTCGGAGGGCGCCCAATTGTCAAGCTAGAAAAAGGATCTCTTTCACCTCTAATTACTTCACATTAATATGTCAATCCGGGAACGTTTTCTTATTTCAAAGAGTGTCTCAGTCTGAGGCTATCATTTGCCAAAGTAATGCTAGTAGTATAGTGCTCAAAAATACAAGAGTAAACAGATGCTTGTTTACAACTAACTACTTCAGAAGATTAAACCTCACATTCAGAAAACTAAGAAATTTATCAGTCAAGGGTTCAGTAGCAGTAACTCATCCCTTTGTAAACTAATGGAACTAGAGGAAATCAGAGAACAGATCATGGATCTGGGAGCCAAAGAGTAGATGTCAATGCTCACTACAGCTTGAGATCATTCTTCACACCAAAATAACAAATGATAGGAAATGAAACGGCAGATAAGAAATGGAACAGCAATTAAGAAATAGAATAGAAAACCTGAAATGGAACAGCAAACAAGAAACTGTAATAGCAACTAAGTCTAGCAAATAGTAATACCTTAGTCTATAAGATCAAATACACTAGTCAACCTACAAGAGTCAAATGGCAATCCTTCACTCTTAAGGACAAATTGAACAACACACCAAAATGGAACAGCACTGATTAATGATGAATTATAGAACAGCACTTGAAAACCATATATACACATAACACACCTTAGTAGTAATCTGATCTAGTTATCAATCTCAGTTAGAAAGAGTACCACTGCATTTCAAAATAGAACAGCATTGTTTATAGATCCAACAATCGCAAAGAACATAATTCCTAAGATGAATTCCGTAATGTCAATGAATAAGTGCACAGTACAGAGGCTCTATAATTAAGCAGCAACAATATTCTGTAAAGACTGACAATATTATATCAACACTTAAAAGAATAGTAATACGTTGCAGAGTCAATACAATAGTTCTACCTTTAGAAACCTTAATAAATTAAACATAACAGAGCATATGATGTAAACTACAAAACACATCACATTACCAAATAACGTCGATTAAGCAAACCACGCATAAACCAAACGTAATAGTACAGGAGCAAGTGTCCTCTAGGGTCGGGCCCTTAGCCTCCAGTGGTACACCGCTTGAAGTTATTCCAGACTCAGAGATGAAATAGCAACCAAGTTTGTATTAATGCATAAAGCGGAATTACAATAAATCAGTTCTCAACGAGACTCGATGATCAAAGTTTCAATCTTAAGAGAAATTACATAAAACATAACAGACTCGAACCCCCCCTCGAGCTAACGGTGCTGCCCCTTTTATAATGGTGAAGGCAGAGATGTCTAGGTGCAAAAATAGTTAAAGCAGCGATCCCTCAGGATCAAGGATCCTGAGAGATTCGCCGAACTGTTAGTCCTCAGTTATCTCTTTTCTTTCTTGCGCAGAGCTGATATCTCCACATCCTTTCTAGGGCTGATTCGCTTTGATTTGTTTTGCCTTGTTTGTATATGGTTCCCCGTCAAAGGGACAACGGTTAACCCATCCTTGTCCTTTCCTTTGGAACAACAGTTTCTCGTTTTTCCTTCTTCCTGCATAAGGAAATGACAATTGTCAGTGTTTTCATCTTGCACATTAATCTCACAGGTTTTATTTACAATTCCTTATCATTTTCCTAGTTCATGATGCAAAAGTTTTGTAAGTTCTAATGAAAAGATGCTAAAATAATTACCAAAAACATACCTTCTTTAGTACTCCACACACACCCCTGCTTACCCTTTTTCATGCCCTCATGAAAACATTGTAGTTGACATGTAAGGTAGTGAGAGAGTAGGCTGGAGATGGAATCTCATGTGGAGGTCTACAACCATGATGCATAACTAGGTGTTCAAAGAAATGGCCTGTCTAACCCTCAGGCATCTCATACAGGGCTTGGTATCCGGGTGCAGGGTGCCAAATAATTGGACTCTGAAACCTATATCCTAACCAGGATGGCCCTGCCCTCAAAATGACTTCGCCATAGAAGTGCAAGCGGTGGGCGGCTAACTTAAAATTTTCATACTTAAATGGTTCCCTGAGATGGATATTCGAATTAGAGATCTGATATCGAAATTTAGCCGCATCAATGGCAAGGTTTTTGATAGAGAAAAAGTATTCTATTCCCTACCGATTGATTTCCTTATGAATGGGTCCTAATGCTTTAATTACACCTGGAGTCTTCATGAGGTTTCTATGTTCTCTCCACAACTGCACTGGATTCCTAGGCTCAGCTCTTACCCACAAATCTAATCCATTTTCTTGCCTTTGGAAAGCATTATAGGCTTTAAGCCATTTAATTTGATTAACCCCAAATGAAATAAATGCCTGCAATTGAATATCCCCAACAAAAGAGCTAGGGTTCAACTCAGTCTCCTGGTCTAATACAAGGTTATGCAAATAAAACTCACACAGTATTCTCTGAACTTACCCCGTAGTGCTTACAATAGTTTATAAAATCATCGATGGTATTAATTTGTATGGGAGCACCTGCTTTGACAACATTTATTTTCAATTGCAAATATCGTTCCATTAGAAACAAGGCATAATTCTTAGCAGGGGCTCTACATGCTAGGTTGTCATTGTATAAAGAACATAAGATATCCATCCGCTTGATAACTATAACTAACCTAAGAGTTACCTTCGCGACTTTTTCTTCTTCCCTTCGCCACCCTTCAAAGGCCTAGCTTTCAGATAGATTGACGTTCCTAAGTTGCTACTGTAGCTCTTCATACCTTTCTTGAGGGACCGTTTGCTCTATAAGCTTTTCTACTGCTTGCTAAGCTTGCGTCAAACCCTGTAGTAGGGTTACCGTTCTCGGATCTCTTTCCCATGCGGCAGTGGAGACCGGGAGTTTTACCTGAATTTTCCTATTGTGTTGTCTTGCGTTCATGGCCCTTATCACTCTCGAGGGTGGTGCCTCTGTCTAAATTTCCTTATCATAGGTCAATATATCATCTGTTTCTATCTTAACGTGGGTATCAGTCAAATGTTGTTCCTTTTTAATTTGAACAGCAGTCTGCTTCTCAACAACATTTGGAACAGCAGCCTGCTTTTCAACAGGGTTTTGAACAACAGGATGGACTCTCGCCGTCTGATCCTTTGTCTTGAGGGTTTTTGCTAGAGTGGTTGCATTTTTCCTTCCCAAAGTCCTTTTTACCCTTTTCCTTGCTTTCAAAATCCTGATCTGTTGTCGGAGCTGAACTATTACATTCAGTAGTCTCTGTTGTTCTTTCCGTAATTTCTTAATTTCCTCAATTTCCTTAGAAGGAACATCAGACTGTTCACTATGGCCTGGACTATGATTAATTCCTTGATTTTCTCTCTGGGGTTTTTCTTTGTTGCTCTACTCTAGTTGCTCTGGGGCAAGAACCTATTCTTTTATTTCTTGGGTGACTTCCTTTTCTGCCCCCCTTTCTTCCAGCATTTCTTCTGGTGTCGTCTGGCTAGGAATGGATTGTTCCTGTTCTGCATCTCCTGTCATATTTTTATCATGAACAAGCTAATTCTCCTCTTCTACCTCCTCTACATGTAATTCTTCAGGTGCATTTCCCTCCTAAGTAGAGTGTTCTTTTGGTTCCTCTTCGGCATGGAGATCTGATGGACTGGAAGGTTGGCCATATTCACCCATATTAGCCAAAACTTTGGCCAATTCATCTTCTCTCAATGGATCCTGCAATGGGCTACCTTCCTGTTGTTCTGTTTCCTCCTCCTGATTAGATTGCTCTATTTCTTCTTCCATTTCTCCTTCCTCTTTTTCCTGCATTCCTTTCTCATTGTCTTCCACTTCTAATCGTGGGGGTTGCTCATCCCCTGTATCGTCTATCTCTACAGGTCAGTTGGTATCTCCTTGGGAATTTTCCAGCCTCCCTTTTAGCCGTGCTAGTCAGACCTATTTCCTTCATTTTTCTGGACGCTCAGGTGTAGTGGTGGCATGTTTACGTTTTGGGGATGGTGTGGTTAACCCTCCATCTATCATGGGAATTAGCTCTTCCCAGCTGCTCTGTTGTTGGGTAAGGCTATGGCTGACTATTAATCGAATCAACCCATGATGACTAACAACTGATTCTACATGTTGTGCCTTTCTTATGATCCGTGGGACGTCATGAAGTAATGAATTCAAAAATGCAGGTAAATTTACAGAGCATTTTTGCTTTAATACAGCTAAGATTTTAAGATGTCGTGGTCTTACCACATCTTTTCTACCTTCACAGGTGATGTAGCTTTGAATGGTCTTTGCCAATTCCACCCACGACTCTCCTAATGCTGCTGGCAGAACCCCCTTTCCTCTAATTGTTAGGCTCTGACCTTCCCCTTGGAAGGTTTCTATGATCTTCTACAATCTCTCCTTCTTTAACGTCCATACAGGTCCAGCGGCTGGCAGTCTCGAGACTTCTGCGATTATGTCATCGGTGACTGCTATGTGTCTCCCCCTCACTGTGGAGTGATCCTCTTACAAGTTCTCTAATAATTCAATTGCTACAGTCTCGTTGGATTCCTGTAAGCGATTGAGATAAGTTAGCCACCCTGCTCTTACCAGGATTTCCCGTGCAACATCAGAGACTGTTAACACCTGTGGTTCTCTCTGAATCGATCTTCCTCCCATGTTTATGGTTTCTCTATAAAATCTCATAATTTTGACAATGGAACGGCAGCTGTTCATTCTATTGAAACACAGAGAGGCTGACAGACACAAGACTCGCTCAAAATCTAATGTTGCAGAGTATACAATGGAAATGGCTTATGAACAACAAGTCATGCGAAAAATAAAAAATAGTATACCATTGAGCCGTGCTATTCCCAAGTACACAGCTTCCCGAATAGTGATCTGACACGTAATCCAGGGAATGATGAGGTTAACCTCCCCCCCCCCCGCAATGTGATAGGCCGTCCCGGCCATCAAATAAAGGAGCAGTGTGCTGTTCTATTCTAAAGCAGAGTCATAAAGGAACAGCGTATGGTGATATGCCATGTTTACAAAAGTAGCAAATTACCAAAATCAAGGCATAGAGTTGGATCACTTAATACGTAAGAAACTCTTGTGATATGATGCGAGACTAGGGGGATAGGACATCTATTGTGGATACGGAGTCTCATGCAGTCATTGTCAATTGTTCTGTCATGATTCGTGATAATAGATTTACATGCGTTGTATGGTTCGGGAAATAATATATATTCTCCTTATGTGATTGATTACTAAGGTATAAGAAACAAAAGTGTGCTAATAACTACCTATTGGTGTAAATAATGTGACTTCAATACCATTAACAGTGCTCTGCTGCCGACAAGTGTCCATAACCTTAGCAGAGTTGTTTATTTCACCCATGGAACCATGATCCTTTGTGTATGCTTGGGGAATGTTGTGTGTTGTCAAAATGTAGGCCATTATGCTAGCTTGGTAACCAGTTAGCCATAATGCCATTTACGAGGAAGGAGCGAAAGGTGGGCAGGCTGGCTCATGATGAGACCTCCTGTTCCAAGGGTTCTTTATTTGATATACCTTTTGGACCATATCCCTGGTGTGGTGGCCATAGTGGGAATGCCACTTCGCTTTCGTCCTCATGATCATGGTAGGCTGGCTCTTGATGAGACCCCCTATCCTGCATTTGACAACTTATAAGTCATTAAGACATCATTGTTTGCTCTTTTTTCTTTCTTTTTCATAAAGTACTTTTCCATTTATACACAAAGGGTGGTTCAACTCTCCTTAAGAGTAGGAATGGTGGAAGAAGTCTTAACATCTCAATAGGAAGATATAAACCCTTTGCTCTTATTCTTAAATAATAATCAAAGAGGATTAAAAGGGACCAACATGATAAAGATAACCAATCATAGCAGAGTTAGTAGAACAATGACAGCAAGAGATAATGAGTAAGTGTGTCCTTTCTTCTGTACTGTTACCAATTCAGAGCAATTGCTTATAAGAATAGCGATTTTATGATTCACTGATTTCAGTATGTTGTGATTTGGTATCCATTGCATAAGTACATTGTTGTATTCCAAAAGACTTGAAAGAACAAGAACAATAAGCATCCTTAATTTAGAACAGCAAGGGGAACAAGCTGTGTCAAAAAGGGAGAGCAAAAGAATGCAAGTGTGTTCCTTTTGGAAAAAGGAACAGCAAAGATCAAAAATGTTATTCCTTTGGAAAATGAACAACAGAACACAGAAATGTCGTTCCTTTGAAAAAGGAACAACAAAAATCGAAAATGATGTTCCTTTGGAAAAGGAACAACAAAACACAGAAATGTCGTTCCTTTGGAAAAGGAACAGCAAAAATCGAAAATGTTTTTCCTTTGGAAAAGGAACAGCAAAACACACAAATGCCGTTCCTTTGGAAAAGGAACAACAAAAATCGAAAATGTTGTTCCTTTGGAAAAGGAACAGCAAAACACACAAATTCCATTCCTTTGGAAAAGGAACAGCAAAAATCGAAAATGTTGTTCCTTTGGACAAGGAACAGCAAAACGCACAAATATCGTTCCTTTGGAAAAGGGACAACAAAAATCGAAAATGTTGTTCCTTTGGAAAAGGAACAACAAACACACAAATGTCGTTCCTTTGGAAAATGAACAACAAAAATCGAAAATGTTGTTCCTTTGGAAAAGGAACAGCAAAACACACAAATGTCGTTCCTTTGGAAAAGGAATAGCAAAAATCGAAAATGTTGTTCCTTTGGAAAAGGAACAACAAAACACACAAATGTCGTTCCTTTCGAAAAGGAACAGAAAAAATTGAAAATGTTGTTCCTTTGGAAAAGGAACAACAAAACACACAAATTCCATTCCTTTGGAAAAGGAACAACAAATATCGAAAATGTTGTTCCCTTGGAAAAAGGAACAGCAAAACACACAAATGTCGTTCCTTTGGAAAAGGAACAGCAAAAATGTTGTTCCTTTGGAAAAGGAATAGCAGAACGCCCAAGTGTCGTTCCTTTGGAAAAGGAACAACAAAAGGCAAAAGTGATGTTCCTTTGGAAAAGGAACAGCAGAAAGCAAAAGTGTTGTTCCTTTGGAAAAGGAACAACAGAAAGCAAAAATAAAGAAAAAAGAACAAAATTAAAGCAAAATGATGGCTGATCCAAAGGGTGTTGTTCTTTTGAAAAAGGAACAACAGAAGGAAAATGTTGTCCCTTTGAGAAAAGGAACAACAAAAATAATAACATTGCTGCTGCTTCGAAAAGTAACGGCAAAGGGTTGAAAAAAAAATATGTACAAACATGATTCAACAAAAGAAAAGAAATTATGTACAAACTGTGAGAAGAAATAAATTACTTAATGAATCACAGGTGAGGAAGACTTCTCTCCCTCCCCCAAAATTTCCATATCAGAGTCTTGGCGTAGCTGCTAGCAGAAGGACTCCCGAGTGAGTAGTTTGAAATAAGACGAACTCGGTGGCCATTTGCCTTGAAGGCATATCCAGAACCGTCAATAGTGATTAGAGTAAGAGTTCCATTGTCATGTACCTTTTGGATTTCGTATGGTCCCAACCAACGAGTCTGGAGTTTCTCGGAGAAGTCCTGAAACCTAGAATCGTACAAAAGTGCCCAGTCTCCTTCGTGGAAGACTTTATTTTTAATGAGAGCATCATGCCATTTAGCTCGCTGTTGTTGGATCAGTGTAGTGTTTTGAAGTGCAGAGAGCCTAATTTTGTCCAGCTCATTGATCTACTGTAATCGATTAATCTGTGCCTCAGTTAGATCTAAGCCAACTTCCTGTGCAATTCGCGATGTTTGGATTTCGAATTCTATGGGGAAAATGGGTTGTTTTCCAAACACTAATTGATAAGGTGAGTAACCGGTGGTACTTCTCCATGTTGTCCTATAAGCCCATAGTGCTTCGGGTAGTCTAGCATCCCAATTACGTCTATGTGACGCAATGGTTTTCGTTAGGATTGCTTCTATTATTTTATTGCTGCTTTCTACCTGACCATTTGCGTGTGGGTGGTATGGAGTAGTGATTTTATGCTGGACATGATAGTTGTTGAGTGTTGCAGCTATTTTGTTCCCAGCAAACTCTGGTCCACCATCTGTAATTATCTCTCTTGGAAGGCCATAACGCACAAACAGATGGAACAGGAACTGTATGACAGAATCCTCTGTAGCTCTTGGCAATGCCTCTGCTTCAACCCATTTGGTGACATATTCTGTTGCCACCAAAAAATATGTTTTCTAGTTTGATGATGGGTTAATTGGTCCAACAAAATCAAGGGCCCATCACTCGAATGGTTCAATGACTAGCTATGGTTTCAGGGGCATCTCATCGGACTGACCTGGGCATCCTGCTCTCTGGCAACTGTCACAGGCTTGGACGAATTTCTTTGCATCTTTGAAAATCGTGGGCCAATAATACCCTGTTTGCAGCACCTTATGTCCTGTTCTGCGATCGGCAAAATGTCTACCACATGGTCCGTCATAGCAGGCTTTTAAAATGTCAAAGATTTCATCTTCTCGAACACATCTTCTGATATGCATATCTGCCCCTGTGTGGAACAGGTAACCTCTAACCCAAGAGAATCGAGCACTCCGCTGAACAATCTATTCCCGCTCATTAGGGGTTAAATGCTTTGGTAATTTACCTACTACTAGGTAATTGGCAACATCAGCATACCAGGGTGTTTGAACAGCCACAACAAATAGATGCTCGTCCGGAAATTGATCTTCAACTGCAGCTGCATCGATTGGCTTTGGCATTCTTGAGAGAAAATCGGCTACAGGATTTTCTTTTCCAGGTCAATCCTTGATTGTAATATCAAATTCCTGCAATAAAATCAGCCATCTAGTTATTCTGCCATTTGTGATAGGCTTGTTTGCTAAATATTTTGTGGCAGTATGATCTGTATACAAGATAACAGGATATCCAGTAATGTAATGTCTAAACTTATTGACAGCATGTATTACAGCTAGAAATTCCTTTTCAGTAACAATGTAATTTAATTCAGTAGGGGATAAATTTTTGCTGATATAATAAATTTCATATGGTTTTTTATCCTCTTCCTGCCCAAGGACTGCTCCAATGGCTGTATCTGAGGCATCAGATGATATCTGAAATGGCAAATCCCAATTTGGTCCTCAAAGGACTGGGGCTGTGGACACAAGCTTCTTCAGATCCTGGAAAGCACGTTCACATTTTTCTGTCCAAAGAAAATCAACGTTACCAGTTAGTGCATACAAAGGTGCGGCAATATGCGAATAATGTTCTATAAACCTCCTATAATAACCAGAAAATCCAAGAAAACCGTGTACCTTTGTTTGAGTCGTAGGAGTAGGAATAAGAAAAATTATTTGGATTTTGGTTGGGTCTACCTAAATGCCAGCTGTTGAAATATAGTGTCCTAGAATAAGTCCTTCGGTCATCATCATATAGCATTTTTCATGGCTTAAACAAAGCCTGGTAGCAATGCAGTGTTGTAGGACTTTTTCCAATGTATCCAATGCTAGATCGAAATCGTCTCCATATGGTGTAAAGTCATCCATGTATACTTCAAGTCTTTCATTTATTAAGTCTGCAAAAATGCTGAGGATGGCCCTTTGGAATGTGGCAGGAGCATTACATAAGCCAAAAGGTAGAACTCTGTAGGCAAATGTTCCCCAAGGACAAGTAAAAGTAGTTTTGTCTTGGTCTTCAGGGGAAATCTGAATCTGATTGTATCCACTGAAGCCATCCAGGAAAGAAAAGAATTTCTTTCCTACCAAAGTGTCTAATACTTGGTTGATGAATGGGAGAGGGAAGTGGTCTTTTTGTGTTGCTTTATTTAGCTCTCTGTAGTCCACACAAATTCTCCATTTCCTATTCTTTTTTGGTACCACCACAAGCGGAGAGACCCATTTACTATCGGAGATAGGATAGATGAAATTGACATCTAAAAGTTTTTGAAGTTCAACTTTTACCACATCTTTTAGATGAGGATTAAGTCTCCTATGAGGCTGGCGAACAAGTCTCGCATCTTTTTCTATGTAAATGTGGTGTGTACATAATTGGGGGTCAATTCCTTTCATATCAGGGTAGTCCCATGCAAATGCTTCTTTATATTTCCTCAACAAATGGATGAGCTTTGTTTCTTGTTCGGAGGTGAGGTTGGCATTAATGTTTAAGGTTTTTCCCGGTTCAATTTCCACAATTTTACTATTTGCAACAGAGGTAACAGGTATTGTTTGATCATGTGCATATTTAAGAGGATCTTCTTCTAATTCGTTATCAAATGTTTCCTTTATCATGTGACATTGTGTGCGGGATGTGAGTTCAGTTTGACTAATAAAATTATTAATGGCATCGTCTTCTGTTTGGTCTTTGAAATCAAGTGCCTCTTGTATAGTTAATGGAGATCTAATGTTATCAATAAGGTATGATACAGGGTGCCTATTAGTTTTGATTATTGTGACACTTGGCTGTGCTAGAGGATATAGAACTAAGTTCTTGATATTTGCTCCTCTGGTTATGGTCATATTGCCTTGTCGGCAACCAATATAAGCATCGGCTGTGGCAAGCCAAGGTCTACCTAAAATCAATGGATGTCCATCAAGTCAGGTTTTGGGATCTATTATCAGAAAATCGGTTGGATATTCCCAGGAGTCAACAGAGACCATGACATCATGTAGTGTGCCCTCCGGCCTAACCACAGATTGGTCAGCCAATTCTAGCAAGGTAGAGGTGGGTTCTACAGATGTAATGCCTAGCTTTTGGCAAGTAGTGGTTGTTAAGATATTGATTGCAGCTCCTAGATCAACTAAGGCATTGGAAAGGGTCTGACCATAAATTTGCACAGTTACTATTGGATTTCCTTGGTCTTCGTATTTAATGGGTGTTTCTTTTCCTGATAATAAGTCAGATAGAGTGCCAACTACTTGGACTCTTGGGTTATTTGCTATATTCCTCCTTGGTTTCTTTACACACAATTCTTTGATAGTCTTTGCATATATCGGGATGTCTTGAATGGCTTGGAGAAATGGAATTTTTATGTACAAATTTTGTAATTTTCCCAGAATGTCAAAATCGGGATATTGTATGGGTCGAGGTATGATTAATCGTTCTGGGAACGGGGGAGAGGATGTGGTTGCTTGGTTATGAGTTTGTTATTTGTTCCCATCCTCTTCTTGTAACGGTTGTTCTCTAGGTAACAGATTTTCAATATGGGTTTTCTTATCTCCCTCAGTTTCAATAATACGCCCAGATCTTAGCTGAAGATCATTACACTCCCTCAGATCAGCTCCTATTTCTGGTGTTTATATGATTTGGACAGATTGGACCGGTCTGTTATTTGGATTAGGGTTGGGTTGGGCTGGGAGTTGTAGTCTCATATTAGGCTGAGGATTTTGTTGTAAGGCTGGCAGTGTAGGTTGAGGGAGTGGAATGGTTCCTACTGGCTGATGCATCGGTCTTTTCCACTTTGTCTGCCAGGCTAAACTTTGTGAAGTAGGGGGGTCCATTGTGGGGGGTATGTATTATTTTGCCAATATGGTGAGGCATAGGGAAAATTCGGCCAACTAGATTGGCTTGCTTGATTCGGCCACGGGGTTGATGAAGGAAACGACTGTGGTGACCAGTTTGGAAATGGGGGTTGGGATTGATTTTTCCACATGTTATATTGTTGAGAATTATACTGCAGAGACTAAAAAGAAGAAGTTGGTTCTGGAAACATACCAGACTGTCGTGGCTTCCACTAACGGCGTTGGTTGAGCAAATACACCGATTCTAGCTCTTCTTCTACCTCCTTATATACTGCTTTTAATCCAGGAAGTAACAGACAGCTTTCCGTAAGGTGATCTTTTGTGCATATGGCGCATGATTGGACTGCATCTAGTGGACACTCCTTATGGCTATGCTTTTTCTTGCATCGGGGTCAGAATATTGCCAAATTCTGTTCTGCCTCCATTTGCTTCTGCTTGGCCTGCATAATATCAAGTTGTGTAGTTAGTGTCCCTAGTATATCAGTTTTAAAATTTTCCAATAAATTTCCAATTTCTACACGCGTTACTCCTTCTGCCGAAATTTTATTATCTCTTACAAACCGATCATGTTCTGCTGGTTTTAATCTTGTGCTGCCTCTCGAGCTCCTAATACATAAATCAATAATGTTAGCAAAATTTTCTTGATAAATATCTCCTTTTCCCATAATGTTTAATGTTTCAATCCATTGTTCCTTCATGCTCCTAATTAATGTTGTTTTTAACACATTATCAGGTAAAGGCGGTGATGCATAAGGAGATCTTTGAAGATTATACTGAAAACATTCCACATACTCCTCTAATGTTTCATTTGGTCTAGCTATCATCTGGAATATTTCGTCCTTCAGTTCTCTAGACCTGCAATAGTCCTAATATTTTTTTAGAAAAGATTCTTTCATTTGATCCCAGTTATTTATAACCCCGCCACCTAATCCCATAAACCATCTTAAGGCAGCCCCTTTTAATGTAGAGGGAAATAATTTTAGTTTCTGGGGGTCGGTGGTGTAATTATATCCCCTACACAGCACATCGAACTCAAATAGAAATGCATCCGGGTCTTCTAATGTAAGACCGTGGAATGTAGGGATATGTTGAAGAGGGATTGCTTTCATAGGCACATTTGCTGCAGAATCCACTATGGGGTATTGTAATGTAGAGGTTTGGGTGTTTGGCTGGTTTTGAGCCATTTGGTCGAATATATGCCAATAACCTTCTGGGATATCTAGGAGGGTATTCCTAGGTTGAGAGGGAATGGCTTTAACAGGAATGGTTTTAGTAGCACTTCCTCTATCTGGGACAATGAGAGTGCCTAATGTCTGAGGAGATTGAGTTTCTTCAACAATGATTTTTGCAGCACTTCCCTTGTCTGGGTTGTTCAATGGCTAAGTTGTCCCAAGAGGAGACCTCGGTTCCTCAGTTTCCCCTGTCTCTCCTCCTCCTTCACAAAGATTACTGAAATTCCCTTCTTGCAATAGTTCTGGAGTAGAATTTTCGATTTCTTGAAATTCTTGCTCTTCAGTTTGACTATGCACCTCAGCAAAGGCTACAGATGGTGATCCTGTGGCTTGAAGGGAACTAGTAGGCTGTCTAGAAATAACTTTTATGGGTCCTACTCAAGGCTGAGATTCTGCTTTCTTGAAGATTTCATCTATGAAGGTTGATCAGCCAAGGGTCATCGGCCCCTTAGCTTTTTCTGGCTTGGGTAGAGGTTTGGAATTCTTTTCTGGCTTTTTCTGCTTAGTCATGCACACAAATCAACTGGTAGATTCTACCTAAACAAAACAGTAGCAAATCTATAGGAAAGCGGGTAGAGGAGCAAGGCCATTACATGCTCCACACGTAGGTTCTTACCTTCCGTTTTTAAAAACCCAATTCTTCCCTAGCAGGTTCGTACACTACTCTGAAAAAGAATAAATGGCTACACTCTTTTCCCGGCAACGGCGCCAAAATGTCAAGCTATAAAAATGGTCTCTTTCACCTCTAATTACCACACATTAATATGTCAATCCAGGAACGTTTTGTTATTTCAAAGAGTGTCTCAGTCTGAGGCTATCATTTTCCAGAGTAATGCTAGTAGTACAGTGCTCAAAAATACAAGAGTAAACAGATGCTTGTTTACAACTAACTACTTTAGAAGATTAAACCTCACATTCAGAAAACTAAGCAATTTATCAGTCAAGGGTTCAGTAGCAGTAACTCATCCCTTTGTAAACTGATGGAACTAGAGGAAATCAAAGAATAGATCGTGGATCTCGAAGCCAGACAGTAGATGTCAATGCTCACTACAGCCTGAGATCGTTCTTCACACCAAAATAACAAATGACAGGAAATGAAATGATAGATAAGAAATGGAGCAGCAATTAAGAAATAGAACAACGAACCTGAAATGGAACAGCAAACAAGAAACTATAACAGCAACTAAGTCTAGCAAATAGTAACACCTTAGTCTATAAGATCAAATGCACTAGTCATGACCTACAAGAATCAAATGGCAATCCTTCACTCTTAAGGACGGATTGAACAACACACCAAAATGGAACAACACTGATTAATGATGAATTATAGAACGGCGCTTGAAAACCATATATACACACGGCACACCTTAATAGCAATTTGATGCAGTTATCAATCTCAGTTAGAAAGAGTACGACTGCATTTCAAAATAGAATAGCATTGTTTATAGATCCAACAATCGCAAAGAACATAATTCCTAAGATGAATTCCATAATGTCAACGAATAAGTGCACAACACAGAGGCTCTGTAATTAAGCAGCAATAGTATTCTGTAAAGAGCGACAATATTATATCAACACTTAAAAGAACAGTGATACGTTGCAGAGTCAATACAATAGTTCTGTCTTTAGAAACCTTAATAAATTAAACATAACAGAGCATGTGATGTAAACTACAAAACACATCAGATTACCAAATAACGTCGATTAAGCAAACCACGCATAAACCAAACGTAATAGTATAGGAGCAAGTGTCCTCTAGGGCCGGGCCCTTAGCCTCCAAGGGTACACCGCTTGAAGTTATTCCAGACACAGAGATGAAATAGCAACCAAGTTTGTATTAATGCATAAAGCAGAATTACAATAAATCAATTCTCAACGAGACTCGATGATCAAAGTTTCAATCTTAATAGAAATTACATAAAACATAACAAACTCGAACCCCCCCTTCGAACTAATGGTGTTGCCCCTTTTATAATGGTGAAGGCAAAGATGTCTAGGTGCAAAAATAGTTAAAGCAGCGATCCCTTAGGATCAAGGATCCTGAGGGATTCGCCGAACCGTTAGTCCTCAGTTATCTCTTTTCTTTCTTACACCAAGCCAATATCTCCACTTCCTTTCCAAGGCTGATTCGCTTTGATTTTTTTCCTTGTTTGCATATGGTTCCCCGTCAAAGGGACAGTGCTTAACTTGTCCTTGTCCTTTCCTTTGGAACAGTAGTTTCTCGTTTTTCCTTCTTCCTGCATAAGGAAATAAAAATTGTCAGTGTTTTTGTCTTGCACATTAATCTCACAGGTTTTATTACAATTCCTTATCATTTTCCTAGTTCATGATGCAAAAGGTTTGTAAGTTCTAATGAAAAGATGCTGAAATAATTACCAAAAACATACCTTCTTTAGTACTCCACACCAATATGATCGTCAACCGTCGGATCAAATGGGACCTGATCATACAGTGATCGGGGCGGGGATTTGATATGAGGCTTAATGGAGGAGACCGATGGGGTATTAAATGTGGCGAGGTTTAATTAATGATGGATTATGGCTGATTAACGGCATCAGGGGTGATTTTAGTGGCGAGGTCGATTATTAATTAACTGTTGATCGGTTAATTAATCTCTTTTATTATACGGAGGGTTTTGGTTGTTAATTAGTCATTGATCAACTAATAAACCCTTTTAATCATTCACGATACTAATAAAATTTATGTCTCAAACTTCGAGACGAGATATTTAATATTAAAGGGATTTATTAAATACATAGGGGAAAGGGTTATTTTTCGGGAGGTAATATATAAAGTTAAAGTTAATATGAATTGAAAGCAGAAAATAACTTAGCGCCAAGTAAAATGTGTATCTATAATTTATTTTCTTTTTATAAACACATTATAATCGAGGCTTAGTGTTATTTTTGTGGGTTTCTTCAAAAAAGGGGTTTTTATGGGGGTAATGGCTTTTCCTTGGGAAAAATAGTGTTTAAACCTTAGGAAAAGGGGTTTTGTCATGTAAAATGATTTTTCCTTAGGAAAAAGGATTTGTTGGGGAATGTGAGTGAATTTTAAGGGGTGAATGCTTATGAGGGGACTTTTAGTACTTAAGACCTATAAGTCGTTGGGCTGAGGGTCCAGTCCCTCCAAAAGTTAGACAAATGCTCTGAGCCCCTTTAACTTAAGATTCTATGTACTTTAAGACTCTCTTTGGAAATTAGTTGAGTGAAAAATGTAATGAATGAGGGAGGTTAATCAATTGACTTTGTGTACTTTGGTAAATGCTAAATATACATCCATACTTAGAACTTTGATGATGAGGGTAAATGATATGATCTTATCTAATCAATCATCATAATTCTGCAACCATTCAACTACTTACCCATCTACTCATCCTACCATTTTTTCTTATCTTTATTACGGTGCACTTAAGCTAGCAAACCCTTTATCAAAACTTTTTCTTTTCTTTTACAAAAATAATCTATCTAAAACTAACCTTATTACATCCAAGGGCTCATATTAAACAGTTGAGCTCCTTTTATTTATTCTACCTAATCTAATTATCTGCTAAGGTTAAACAGTTTGGTCAGATTTCATTCTCTATCTCTAAGCATAAAATTGAAAACATGACATAGCCAAGTTTAAACATTTTGACTATCCATGGATTGTGGCAAAGGTAACAAGTTGCACACAATCTTTTATTCTGCATCAAAAATAAATAGTAGTGGCATTTTGTCTTGCACACTTTCATGGTCTTTTTTTTCTTGGGGTTCATTTTTTCATCTTTTTTTACCTTTTTATTCTTTTTGTCCTTTTTTCTTTAAGGAGATACCCTCTTTACATTTTTTAATTTTTTTTGAGTTTTTGAATATGGAAAACATTTGCAGAAAGCAAAGGTATGTATATATTACAAATTTGACCTCAGCTATTCAAAAATTATGACTCCTATTAGTATAGGAACCTAACATGAGGTATGATATAAATTATTGCAATTTCCTTGTGATGAAAATCATGGAGATTTATGTGCTATGATGTACGAAAGAATGGAATTTCTAGGTTTGGGTGGATGGATCTGGTTGCAATATTTATAGAATCAACAACAAAGGAATTAAAGCATGCAATAGTATGGTTGTAAGATGTTTCAAGAATAGGGCCATTATGGGACACTATAACCCAATGGTGCTCATAGATTACAATGAAGCATGATATGACCAGTATGAAAATGTTGAGGTAGGTATTAGCCTTGGTTATGAAATCCTTCCAACGTGAGGAATCCTTACCAAGGAATGGATCGCCCGAGGAACTGAGAAGCAGAGAAGGGGATGCCTGAATAATGTATATCATATTATTTGCATTTTTTATGCAATGACTCTTCATATTCCACACCATAAACCTTAGTGAATTAGGTGTCCAACATTCCCCCCCAATATAAAGGGTATATAAGAGTCCAAGAAGAGAGTTGTGATACGAAAAATGCAAAAATGCATGGCAAAAATTGGTTAAATATGCCCTGTGAAATAATGGTATAAGGTGAGAGAACTTGATATCTCAACTGACGGCGGTTTAAGGATGACCACCAACACTGGAACACTTAGTGCAATTCTTGGAACGATTTCAAATATGGCTAGAAGATAAATTATTATGAGAGAAGAATTTCTCCCTAATGCCTTGAAAGGTTGTTTTTGAGGAATACCAAAAACCCAAAGAGGCGGGAGACCATTGAGTCTCAACCAACTTTGGAATAATTTTGAATATGGCTAGAAGTTGAAGGCTTTTGTTGGTGGAAGTGTTCCCTGATATTCTTGAAAATGAAGACCATTGAGGTCTCAACTTATAGTGGTTTATGGAAGGCCACCAACCAAAGTGCATGCTCATGGAGCATGACTGTGTCTTTGGCTACAACTCTGAATCTAGGTATGGTTAAATCTAGCTCTAGGCTTAAACAGGATTTGGTTGTGGCTCAATCTCACTTGATGTATATTTGAAGCTTATATATGACCATGAATTCCCCCCCCCCCGTCAGATAAAAGGTGATAAGATGACTAAATATCAATTATAAGATGTGTCAACACTCTAGAACAAATTATGTGGTATGATTGAAATATCTTCTTGGTTGTTGAATCCCATTCCCAAGAAGCAATCCATCTAATATGAATATTCATTCTTGTAGGAGGCTTGTTTCTAAAACAATTGTTTGAATGATGAATATTTTTATGAAAATGCTCACATGAGTGAATATAAAAACAATGATTTTTCACATGGCCAACTCTGTCACAATTTTGGCATTTAACAATTTATAGTTGTGAATGAGGAGCAGGTGAAGATGAGTTTCCTTGAAGAAACATAACACTTTAAAATTTAATATGATTAGAATATTGCAAAATATTAAAGGACACATCTCTATCATATCTAAGACCAGTTCTATTCCTATTGTTGAAAAGCTCTTCCTAGTGTATGATGATGGGCTTGGGAAGTGCAGGCTCAATTTCTGCATCTACATGCCAATTTATTCATAAAATGGGCACTTGATGGCAATCAAGCTTAACATCATTGATTTTATTAATCTCTGGCTACTTATGGGAGCCAAATTCAGATTCAAAAAGCAATTTTCTCTAAACAAAAACCAATTTAGAATGATGACTCTTTTGTTGTAACTCATCTCGTTGTAGCTATGAATCAAGCTGCAAAAAATCGCTTTTGTCTTGTGCATTTTGTGGACAGATCCTAATGTCAGCAAGAGAGGATTTTTTTATTTTTACCATCCCATCAATATTGGAATATATTATGGTATTTAGAAATTCTAATACAATCACCTATTCAATCCATTTCACAATAATTGAAATGTGAGTTCCCCGTGCTCAAAAAGGAAGAAAATAAAGGTTGTTGGCTTGTCACGTTGTTAGCTACAATATTACTAGATGGAACAATGGTCTTCTAACAATGAAGCCCTCATCCAACATCAATATCTCACATTCAATTTTAGTCATGTTAACATATTACGAGATATGCTTATTGCTTTTAAACAATCCTAGAAAAAGTGCATTTTGAACGCATGTGGATAGAGCCAAGACCTTGCACCTTGCTCATTTGGATCAATCAATGACCAAAGATTCTACTATTTGTTTGAAGACCATAAAAAATCATTCATGTGGATTTTCATTTATATATATCTATTTTAGCTTGGCAGATTAACAACTAGTTCAATTAATGCTTTTGTCACAGTGTACATGTGTTGCAAGATCCTTCAGTACCTTTCCACTGAATTGACACCATGCTTACATTATGTCGTAGAAACCAGAGCCGCGTTCACTAAACCAATTTCTCACTTTGATTAATTAAATTCCAAATAGAAAATTATACCCCAAAGATGTTTCACCTTCTTCGAACAAAAAGATTGTAACTCTATTCATATGTCCGCCAATTTACTACCCGAGGAAGAGTGTCTTGTAATCATTTTTTTAGGTCATGATTGGGATGAAACATGTAATTCAATTAATGACATTTTTTCTTGCAACTACAAGTTTCAAATAGTTGAGTGTTCTTAAGGGTATCCTTCTCCCTCTTTAATTGGTTTATAGTGTATTCCAACTCCAAATCCTGTGCACATGAAAACCACTTGAATCCCAAGATGGTGGAAGCCTATGACGACCTCATTTTATTCACAACCAGAATACGCATTATTCAAACGCATAATATTCATCTTAGAGAATAGAGAGGCATTCCCACACTGCTTCAATGCATAGAATATGAAGAGATTACGCTTCATTCAACGCAGAGATTGAACATTGTATTCTAGAGATTCATCGCTCTTCAACATAGGAGTTTTAACACACTTAATGGCTCAACAAAATTTAATGGAGGAAATACATGGAGATTAAACTAACTCTTTTTCATTCGAATTATTTAACGCTGCATTTCCCCTATGATACCACACACTACATCAACTCAAACGCGTGATGGAAATTCTTACAAGGAAATCTCAATTCATTTCCAAAGATGGAGGTGTTTTCTTCTTCAGGGTAGCAAGGCTCCCTTCATTCTCCCCGCGAGGCTGACCACACTTGCAATGTGTAGACACATTGTACGCAGAGATAACACTACGCAAAAATCATGGAGGAAATGGTGATAGTACAAAGGTGATATAGGAGACAATGGGAAGAGGAGTTATGGTGGTAGAGAACCAAATTTAAGACCTGTGGATTTTAGACTACAGAGAAATGCTCTTATATTAGCATTTTCATTCGTTGGGATATGTATTATGAAGAAAAACATACTTGACATGGGGGAAGATAATTTTGGAACTTCAGAGAAACAACAATCGAGAAGGTTGAGTGCCTGAAGGACCTAAGGAGGACAGGTCTGACAGGTGCAGATTTGAAAGAGTTTGAACAACACCCAAGTTTGGCCATAAACATGCAGAGGAAGACCACAAAAAACTAGTTTCTCAAATTTGAGCAAGGTAGGAATTCTCCCACTCTAATACCATGTTAAACTCACAAATAATAGATAGCAAGAGTAATATAAAATGTGATATGCATATTATTCACAATGATATACATATTTTATACAATGTCTAATGACCCTTGGTTTTCATATACAAAGTGGTCTCTTGGACTCTGATGACTCTTCATATTCCACACCAGAACCCTTAGTGGATTAAGTGTCAAACAATGAGTGAATACATGGAAGGGGAGCTAGATCACCCGAGGGACTAAGAATAAAAAAGGGGGATGTCGAAAAATAAATTGGTTTAATTAGGTCATGAGAATGACTGAATGGATTTAGGAGTACATTGAGGATGTTTAGGGAAGCAATGAGACATGAACTATTCACTAAAGGAACAAGGAGTACAAAGGAAATAAATGTTGGAAGATGGAGTCGAGCAACATTCCAAGAAAAGGAAGGCTAGCAAGATAAATTAGATGCGACAAAAGAACCAAGAAAACTACAAGAAGGAGCCACATAAAATTTGAGAAATATAGGGGCAACTAGATTAAGTGATTTCTCTTACTTTGATAATTGTTGGTGATGTTAACTTGTTTATCTTCTTCTTTCACTTTATTATTATTAGTATTTTCTTAATCAAACAACTACCAAACCATAAAGAACAATAAGACAAGATTACACAATATATAGGCAATCAACCAAAGCCAAGACCTCTCCAACTAAGAGGAAAACCCATAAGAATTCTTCTCTTATTATAGAACTTCAATTGATGAATTCCAAGATCTATGACTCTTGACCAATACCCTCCAAGACCAAGTCAAATATTTCCTCTTTTCTAGAAACTTCATCCTCAATAACTTTTGTAATTTCAACTTCCAGCAAGTTCCTCTATAACTTCAACCCCCTAGCAAATTCTTATGTAACTTTGATCTCAAGTAGTTTCTTATGCAGAAACCCTAGCCCTTGCACACGTGGAAAATAATGGTATATTATTTCTCCTTTCCTCTTGACTTGAGTTTATTCTCTTTCCTAGAGAACTCGACCTACAAAGTGTATTTCTTGATTCCCTAACTCAACTTCTACAACTCAACCTTTTTTGATGTAATAGGTGCCCTAATTATTTCACATGTGTGGAGAGAAATAGCCCAAAAACAGTAAAAAAAATACTTTGCTCTTCCTTCCTCTCCTTTATATAGAGAGATCAAACTTCTTGATGCTTGAGTGAATGTTTCTTTCAAGTGAGTTGGAAGTCTCCTTTATATAGGTCTTTATGCTAGGTCGAATTGATTCTTTTAGACTGACTTGTCCACTTGCATAGGCTAACTTGATCTTTGCAACATGACAGGGTCTTTTGAATCTATTTTGACTCAAATAAATTCCTTTTACAATATGTAACATGCCCAAGAAGAGTCTTTCATACATGACAATGACTCTCTTGACTCGTAGACTCACTGACAAGTCCTAGAAACTCTCAATGGGAGCTTGACCTATAAAACAAATTTCCTTGAGCATGAAACCCATGCCTCAAGAATAAAAATAATAAATTTAATTTTCTCATTACATTAAATGTATAAAATCATGATTTCATTGTGAAGACTGAACCTAGTTACATATTTCAACACTCCCTCTTAACGAGGGAGGTATTCATTACAAGGTACTTGAACATTCTCAATCTGAAAAATTCTCATAATATGAGTTGGATTGCTAATCCATCTATTTTCATCATAAAAACCACTATTGTCACATAGCCAGACTTTAACTAACAACTTTATCTCTCCACAAGATTAGAACACAATGTTGGCAAGACCAATGACTGATAGACACCATCATCATTGTCTCTCAAGGCACTCACCCCACCCAGGTGTTCACAGAGTATGTCCTTATAGTACTCTTTTTTCCTTGGAATGACACATCCTCAAGTAATTTCATCTTCGACCACTCTTATCTTGAATTCCCTCCCTCATCCTCAAAGAGTATCAAGTGCCAAATGCTTACCCAATCCTCCATCCTTTCTTCATGAAGTGAAGACAAGAATGATGTGTCTATCTCTTCCTCTCAACTAGGGAAGATATACCCATTCCTGTAAAAGGAATGTACCCAAGCTCCCTCTTATTTAGGTACTTGTCCATGCTCCCTCTTAATCAGGGACTTGTTACCAACAATAATGTTTAGCTTCTTTGGTGGATATTGTAACAAGCCCAGGTTAAAAGTTCATGTAATAAAGTTACTAAAGGAAAAATAAGACCAAGGTCATGGGACATGTCTTCCAAGTTGAATGTTGGGAAAAACATCCTAGTAGGTGTTCATTTGGTTTATTATGTCTAAGGAGAAATTAGCAAAGGAAAAGAGAAATTAATTTGCATTTTATTTATGAACATAAAGGGAAATATAAGATGAAAGTTCACAAATTTGCATGAGAGGGAAATTTAAGGAAAAATAAAGGAAATTGAAGAAAATAGAGGCCTTAATAATAAAAAGGCTTCTGAGGATCATTTCAACTTTTGTTGGTTCAACCTTTTGTTAGTTTTAGCTTGTATCTCTCTCTATTTTTTCATACTATTGCACACTTAGAGCATTCTTTGAGCACTCTAGCATTGGAGAAAGGGAAGCAAAGGAAGGACAAAAATGAAAATAAAAGTAATGGATAAGCAAGGAAATGTTGGATCAAACAACTTCACCAGGAATACTTGCAAGTAACAAGTTTCATGCATGATTTCCTAGCTGATTGGTGAATGCATGTTACATGCATGTATGCATTTGGCTCCTTTGCTATCATGGGCATGGGTTTTTCTAGGTGTGATAGTGGTTTCAACCTTTCCTTGGCATTTCTAGATAGCCATGGTGTGATGTGGTTCTTTCATTTGGTTGAGATTTGGATTGCCGAAAATTTTTAGAACCGGGTGAGGTGGTCTTACGAAAATTCCCAAGGGCTTAGGAATCCCTTGACTGGTTTTGGTGGGATTGCGATAAATCCTAAGGGTGGAGATGGGAAAATTACTCAAGGTATTGGTGAAGAAATTTTGAGGCATCCAAGCTTGTTTTGGGCCTAGTGATCCCTTGAATGATTTTAGCAGGATTGCAGTAAAGCCTGGTTGTTTATGTATTGGTTTTGGGCCTAGTAATCCCTTGACCAGTTTTGGCGGGATTGTGGTAAATCCTAAGGGTGGTTGTGGTTTAGTATTTGGTAATCCCTGGTTGTTTTTGTCTTGAGTCCCACATTCATGCTTGGAATATGGCACGAGGTTGATTGGTTGAAAGAAAGATTTGATTCAGCTCAATCTATGGTCGGGTGGTATGAGGAAGTCCTTGACTTGGTTGGCTTTTGCATATGTTAATAAGAGCTCTATTCCTCTTGTATTTGATGAGTATTTTACTTTTGATGGTTTTTCTATCATGGTTATTATTCTAGTTATATGCTAGTTATCAACATGGTTTCATAACAAGTTCTAGTTATGGTTCTTGACATATTTTATTAATTGATGAATGCATAAGCTAAAAAATGTTATTGCAGCTATTATGAGATGGAATTAGACCTTCTTAATGATTCTTAGATAAGTATCAGACCCCTATGTTCATATGTGCATTCATGATCTGTAGATTACATGTTCTCAATATGTTTGACGAAATGAATATCATGGTTAGGCCTAGTTAGGTCAAGTTTTGACTCAAGTTTGAATGTTTAGCCTTTTTATCATGTCATTTATGCATCTAATAAGATATAGGAAGTTTTGGGTAGTGGTCTAGAGGATGACCTAGAATTTAGGCTCATATCTCAGGACCGCATGCTTCTAACTGAAAAGTTTGGGTTGCAACCGCATGGATGTAAGATTTCTCATGTGGTTGGAGGCTTCCAACCACATGGAGGCCTTGGTGTGGGTGCGATTGAGGTCCCAAGGCATAGAAGGAGAGGTATAACTTAGGGTTTGGCCACTTGGGATGGTTTCTCAACTGTTGAGTGTCCTATAACACCTGTAGCATGTTGGGAAACATCATTTTGTCACCATTTGTTGGCCCTGTTAGCCTCCTGCTGCAGCAGGTTACTCATATTTCATGATTGACATTTTTACAGGCCAAATATGTCATACTTTGCATGCTGCAATGCTCCATATTTGCTAACAGACACCAAAGAAGGTTGCCAGGAGGAAGTACCAGTTCAAACGCCACTGCTGTGTTCCAATTTTGATGTACTACTCCATTTTTGAACAATTTTCAACTAAAGGGAGCTCCAAACAGTTTAATCTTGGTCTCCCTAGGTTTCAATTTCCTGTTTTAGAATATAGAGAATGAATATCTGTCCAAACAGTTTAATCTTGGCAGATTCTTAGACAGGTAGAGAAGCAAAGGAGCCCAACTGCTTAATCTGGGCCCTTGGAAGAAATAAGTGTAGATTTAGATAGGAAGACAGACAAAGAAAAAAGTTGAAAAGCGGGGTCTGCAAGTCCAAGTGCACCCAAACCAAAAGGAAGAAAAAATGTTAGGCAAGTAGGCTGGGTAGTTAGTTTTGAGGTTGCAGAATGGTGATTTGTGAGCAACTCCACATTTTCAAGTGTTATATTTATCTAGATCACAGTTAGCAGGCAGTTCCCATCTGAAGGACTTCAAGCGAGGCATGACTAATTTTCCCCTTCTTCCTTATTCCCCAAGACACTCACTAATCTCCCCAAAGTGGTCAAGATCTTTTTGATAACTCTCCTTTTCATCATTTTTCATATCAATTCACCCTGGTAAAGATCTGCTTCACTCAAACAATATTCATACTCCCTTTACGAATCATTGCTTCCCTTAAAAAGCCTAAGATTCACATACTTAGCACTTTCTTATCACTGGTCATAATAACCACTAACCTTACTATATAGCTCCCTATCTATCTCCCCATCCCCTATTTTTAACTATGTTAATAACTCCCTTATATATTTATCCCCTCCGTTTGGTTGAAAAATAACCATAAGTACACTTGGGAATTGCTAAGTTTGTCTGAAACATAGCAAGAACCCTCATCTTCCCCCTTTAAAACCATCTTCCAATACAGTGGACTCCTTCCTAAGCATCTAATTCTTTCTTTTAAGGTTATCGGACCCCTTCCAAGGCCACAAACACTCTTCAAAACCATACATTCCCTTCCTCCGATCACAAACAACCCTTGCCGATTGCCTTAACATTCTTCCGATCCCGGTGGACCCCCTCCGATGCGATTATCGCAATCGGAGGTCGCAAGGGTATTATGGCTCGCTGTTGTTTCTTCCCGATGGACGTTCCGCCAATGCCATTTCGCAATCGACATGTCGCAAATACCATATGCCACATATATACGCCCCTTCCCCGTTAGCCGATGCGATATCGCTAGTCGGCGATCGGCGGTCGCAAGGGTCATGTGCCCGAATTGCATGCCGCTTCCTTTTGCTCCGATGCGACATTACCACTGTGTCAAGAGAGCATATTGCTTCACAAACACTTCCTCGCCACATGCCTCCATTTATTCACATATTTTGTTTAAAATACGATTTATCATTAAAAACTCGCTTCACTGCAAATTCATCGCAATTCGCAGCATTGCAGCTATCACTATCGCATCGCAGAAATATATAAGGCGTCGTACCATCCAACACCCTGCCACGTCATCCTGCCATGTCACCCGCTGACGTCATCCACCGTACCAGGACCCACTGCTGACATCATCCTGACATCAGCAGCCAAAGAAGGAAAAAAACGCAAGTGCAAAAGTCAAGCTTCGGAAGCCCGGATTCAAATTCTGAGGCAGTTTTCGATGCGCGATTAGCGCCTAGCGCTAATTGCGCATCGCTATGGGCAATAGGCCATATTGGAGAATTTTCAGGGAATCTTTTGATTCCATAGCTGTTTTTGCGCCGAAAAGAACAGAATGGACCTGATTTTGCAGTTTTGAATGCATCAGAAGACAGAGAGAGACCCGGTTGAGGCATTAATGAGTATCAGAGCAAATGTGGAGCCAAAATCCACGTCAAAGAGTATCAGTGTTGTGGTGAAGTGTATCAGTGAAGATTTTCTCAGGGCTCGAGGTGAATAGAACATTAAAAGAAATCCTCAAAAGTCAAGAAGCAGTTAAGGAACCACTCAGCGCTCATCATCACAATGACTGCACATTAAAACTCACATGAGATCAATGGACCAGAACTCAAAACGCAGTTATGACAGAAGCACTGCACCAGGCCGTCAAAGACACCATATTAACTCATTTTGATCCAGCTGCCTCTGGCGCAACTCAAAGGATGTTTACTTGCATTTAATTCCATCACAGGTTTAGGTTTAAAACACTTTTCCCCGCAGACCTGTTAAGGTCGGTTGTAATAAAAGCTTCAGGATATTTTACCTATAAAGAGGGCCCAAAACAATGGAACGAGGGGGGTTGATAGATCTTAGTTGTTTTGGTTTTTGCTCGAGGAGAGACTCACACTGTATATGTGATAATTTCTATAATCAAAGATTGCTTGAGAGTTCGGAGAATGAACTGTGCACTGTGTTCAATTGGCTGAAGAGTGATTGTGGAATTCTTGTGCTTCTACATGGTTCAATAAGTGTTCTTTAACTCTGTCTAGTTTCTTATGTTTGTTTTATCATCTATGTTTCACCATCTAAATTTACAGAAAAGTAGAATAGTTTAGGATTTGCTTGGCAGCACCCTATGCTCAATTTATGTGATTTCCGCATGTTTTCATCAGGAACAGCTATGAATATGCATACATAAATGATCATGTTTACACTGTTTTCTTTCACATATGAATGTTAATTTAGGAATTCTTAACTGCTCCTATATAATCATTCATTCACCTCTCTTCCTTGTTAGTTGATGAGAGATTCTTAATTGCCTTTCATCTCTGACCTTCGTCCCATCTTTTCAGCAAATTGGTATTGTTTCATGTGTAGCTATCCCGCTCTATAATCCTCTTGTGACCAAGAAAACGCAACAGCAAGCCTGAATCCATGACTCCATGCCCAATGGTTTGAAACTTATCACACTATGCCTTGCCCCTCTGCTTGGAATTATCCTCCTTACATCTATCTTCCACCCAAACACCAACAAAACCCACTGAATCCAATAGCTAGCCTAAAAATCATCATCAACAAAGCTAAATCATTAAGAGAGAGCCCTCTCTGATTGCAGGTGGGCTAGAACCTGCAATCCAAAGATTGGTTTGTGGTTACCTCGGTCGTATCCCTTCAGGAGCTTAGGGACAACCTGAGTGATAACATAATGGCGACTCAACTGGGTACCTCCTCAGATAATCTCACAAAACCAGTCTGAAGCTCCACAGAGGAAGAAACCGACCTTTAAAAGTCTGGTCAACTTGTGTTTTAGAAAAATTCCCAAAAAACAGATTAGAAGTTGGCTCCTAAAAAGCAAACGTGTCATACAAGATCAAATCCTCATCCAAATCGCCCGGCTGCTTTTGAAAATCCGAATTTAATCCCTAAGATCATTAGAAAACAAAAGCAACAAGAAGACCCCACCGCTTCTAGTCCTGAAACAGTCCAGCCAAGTGGTGTTCCAACCCCTGCCAAAGTTCTATTTCGGTCAACCCCAAGTTCCCCTGGTTCATCATCCCCATCTCCAAGCAGCTCTTCTACACCTCCATCCTTTACTCATACTACCACTACTACTCCTTCTACCCCGATTGTTCCTGTTATCCCAGTTGCCCCAGTTTTTCCACTTATCCCTGTCAACATGGCTAACAGATATGCACCTTTACACCTGCCTGCTAATCCCGGGGCTATGCCTCAGGATTATCAGACAAAAATTACCTATTTCGATGGCACAAATTCCTGCACAGCCCTACAGCATACAAAGAAGATGCAGGATTACTTTGAGAGTTATGAGATTGATGATGACAATGTAAGGATGAAGATTTTTGTCCAAAGTTTGACCGATGACGTTAGGACTTGGTTTAGAGCACTCCCAGTCAATTCCATAGCAGACCCAGGAGCCTTATACCAGTAATTTATCAACAGATGGGAGAAAAATAAAGACCCCCTGCACATACTATCTGAATATGACAACATCAAAAGAGGCCCTCAAGAGACTGTCCTGGACTATTGTGCAAGATTTAACAATGTTTATAATGCAATACCACAAAACTTGAGACCTCCACCTGACCTCGCTTTGTACAAATTCCCTGATGGTTTTGATGCTGAAATGGCCTATCAGTTAAGAGAAAGAGCCCCTCAAATCCTCGCAGAGATGCAAGATGTTGCTGTTAGTGTGGAGGCAAACCTAATTGCCAAAAGGAACAGAGCCAGAACTAAGAGAAGAACCACCTTCAAGGAAGAACCCTCAGCCTTCGACCAGAAGCTTGATGCTATTATCAGTGGCATCCATAGGCTGGGAGACAGAGTAGAGAATGTTGAGAGGAAAACATCATGGGAGGGACAACAGCCCAATGCCATAAGGAACCCAAATTTCAGAAAAACCCATAACTCAAACGCTGGAAGGGCTAGTCCCGACCATGATATTAGGCCTCCTTTCCAAGAAAACTATGTGGAAGCATCCACATCCAGTGAGCCAACAGAGGAGACTCACATGAACTTGATAGATTCAAAAAATGAGCAATATACTTTTCTCACTCAAGAAGATCAAGACCATCACGACGTAAACCAATTCCAAACTAAGACTGGGGAATCTTTTGATTTCAAACAAGGCTATGATTCTGCTGTGTATGAGGTGCACAAACAATATAAGTTGAGAACAAGGACCATCGATGTCCCTGCACCCAGCAATACAAAGGATAGCAAACAGCTCAACAAAATTAAAGACAAGGTCACCATAACCCAACCAGCTGATAGTTCTGTCCCAAACCTGCACCAGGTGACTGTAGAAGACATAACAGACGTGCAGCCTCCTATTACTCAGCCTCTTCCTCTTTCTTCCTTGAGAGAAAATTTAAACAGTAATCCTAAAAGCTTTCCCAAAGCAAACATACCAGAAGTTGTCATTCATCATAGCGCTGACATTCAAAAAGAAAACACAGAAAACACTTTTGACAAGGAAAAAACTGCTACTGCTAATGCAAGGATTCCGTTGGAGAAACCATTTAACTTAGAAACAGAGATTGGCAAACTTAAGATATCCATCCCCCTCTCTGAACTTGCCAAACATGATGTATATAGGCAACAAATTCAAAGGTCACTTAACTTCCAGAGGTCAGGGATGATGTAAATGTTTTAGATGATACCCCTGAGCTGCTGTTTGGTCCAGAAGTTAATGGGAAATCAACATATGGATCTCTTCCACCCTTTTATGTCAGTCTACACATACATGATAAAATCTTGCATAATGCTATGTTTGACTCAGGTGCCTCACATAACCTTATGCCCAAAGCTGTAATGGAGAAGTTAAACCTTGATGTCACAAGACCCTACAAAGATCTATATTCCTTTGACTCAAGTCAAGTCAAGTGTTTAGGCTTAATCAAAGACCTTTGTGTGTCTCTAGTCCAATTTCCTAACAAAACAATCCTAATGGACGTAGTAGTTGCTGACATTCCAACAAAATATGGCATGCTCCTATCAAGATCATGGGGAGCAAAACTTCAAGGATCCCTTCAACTTGACCTCTCCTATGCCACTATATCTGTCATTGGGCAACCAAAGAGACTGTACAGGGAAACACTGATGAAGTATGTGGTAAGTAGTGAGGAAAAGCCCCAAAATTTTCCAATTTACTCAATCCATTCTGACATGGATTCTTTCATTTTATTCAATGATGACACCAACCCTCCAACTGATGACAACCCTCTAACTTTAGAGCAAGAAACATACATCAATGAGGAATCAGTTGCCAATGCCCATGATATTGTCACCACAGTCAAGGCAACCAGCAAACAAGAAGAACCTCCCGAAACAAAAATTGTAAGTCTGCCCAATCCTCAAATAACTGAAACTCTTAATAAAAGCCAAAGACAAGAAATCACATGGTATTTAGAGTTTGATGGTTCTGCCAACAAGTTAGGAGCAGGGGCAGGTGTATGGATTCACAATACACATGATAATCATGCACAAGGCCATGCCTATAGATTAAATTTCAGGTGTACTAATAAGATGGCAAAGTCTGAGGCTCTCCTCTTAGGCCTTAAATTACTCAAAGCCCTAGGAGCTGCAAAAGTGTCCATTCTAGGCAACTCCGATTTAATTATACAACAGATGAAAGGTAACTTTGTTACCAATGACAATAGGATGAGAGCTTACAGGACTGTTGCCACAGAAATACTCAAGTCGTTCAATGAATCCAAGCTTGCCAAAATTTCAAGAGACCATAATATCCATGCTCACAGCCTAGCAACTTTTGCTAGCACATGCAAGCTTCCCTTTGAACCAAATCACCATTTCACTGCTGAGATAAAACATAGACCCTCGGTCCCTAACAATGTTAAGGATTGGCAAGTATTTCAAAATGATGCCCAGATTAACAATTTCCTCACTCTTGAGGGCGAATTTTCAAATACAAACATTGACATGGATGCCATGAACGATTCCCAAGAGCTAACAGAAGAAAATCAGCGGGCTATAACTGCTGCAATAGCTGAAAAAATCCTTAACCCAACCGTTTTGACAATGCAAACATAGAGCAACTAAAACACGTGTGTTTAGAGGAAATAGCCAGAGCAGAGGATGAGTTCATTGACCTAAAGGATAACTTTTTGCCTACTGGACTAACTCCATTAGAAGACATGTTTGATAATAATGATGTGCCCAAGAAACCAAAAATGGAGCCTCTAAATGCTGCTATAGAAGAACACAACATAGGGACAGCAGAACAACCCAAAATGATTAAGTTGTCCAAAAATCTACCCCCTGATCAAAAACCAAAATATGTGGATTTGTTCAAAGAGTTCCAAGAGGTATTTGCCTGGAGTTATGAGGACTTGAAGCCCTATGACACCTCAGTAATCCAACATACCATTCCCTTAAAACCAAATCAAAAACCATTCAAACAGAAACTTAGAAGAATCAACCCCATGCTTCTTCCCCTCATTGAAAAGGAAATAAATAGAATGTTTGAAGCAGGTATCATTGCACCCATCAGGTTTTCTGAATGGGTATCTAATTTAGTTCCCACAAGGAAAAAATCAGGAGAGATAAGACTGTGTGTAGACTTGAGAAATTTAAACCAGGTCTCTCTAAAAGACCACTACCCTTTGCCCAAAATGGACCATATCTTACAAAAGAGTAGTGGGTCCTTAGAATTCTTTCTAGATGGATTTTCAGGATTTAATCAGATAATTGTCAACCGATGACCAAGACAAGACAGCCTTTAACACACCGTGGGAAACATTAAGTAATGTTAAAATGCCTTTCCGACTAAAGAAGCTGGTGCTACCTCCAAAAGGGCATGGATATTGCAATTGCCAGGAGATACATGATTTCCTTGTTGTTTACCTGATGACCTAACCCCTTGCTCCAAATCTGACCAAGAGCACCTAAAGCATCTAAGGCAAATTTCTGACATGCAGGAAATTTGGCATTTCCTTGAATCCTAAGAAGTCCTGTTTCCCCTTGAGGAAGGCAAGCTTCTAGCCATATCATATAAAAGATGGATTAGAATTGATCCCGAAAGAATTCAAGCTATCCTCCAAATCCCATATCCAAGAAACATAAAAGAGTTGCAAGCATTCCTTGGAAAGATCAATTTCCTAAGGAGATTTATCCCAAACCTAGCTGAGCTAATAAGGCTACTGAGCAACATGTTAAAAAAGGACCAAGGTAAAATGGTCTCTTGAAACCAAGCAGGCTTTTGAGAGTATCAAAATTGCCTTGACTCAAATGCCTGTCCTCACCAATCCGCAATTCAACAAAGATTTTATCATTTTTTCTTTTGCATCTGAGCACACCATAGCCGTTGTACTTTTGCAAAAGGATGATCAAGGTAATGAAAATCCAATTGCTTTCTTCAGCCGAGCCTTAAAAGACGCACCCTTGAAATACCAAATTATGGAAAAGCAAGCATATGCCCTTATTAAGGCCATCAAAGACTTCAGAATTTACATCTTATACTCCCATGTGATGGCCTATGTCCCAAACTCCGTGGTAAAAGACATATTAACTCAAGAGGGACTAGAAGGCAAAAGAGGCAAGTGGATTGCCAGCATTCTTGAATATGACATTGAGATAAAACCCACCAAGCTAATAAAATGACAAGGTTTAGCAAAACTAATGTCTGAAACAATTTCCAAGCCTTAAACATTAATCAGCTGGACAATTAACTGGAGTTGGTGACTCCACAGATCAGTGAAACCTTTCTGCAATCCCCATGGTATGCTGATATTTGCTTTGTATTGTTAAACCTGTGTGCTCCCCCAGGATTGTCCAGGACCAAGAAAATATTTTTAAGGATGAAATCATCAAAGTTTTGTGTCATAGATGGTGCTTTGTTTTGGAAAAATCATGAAGGTATCTTGCTTAATTGTTTGACTATGAACGAGACTAATAGCATCATGAAAGAATTCCATGCAGGGGACTGTGGAGGACACTTATATTGGAATTCCACTGCCGACAAGATTTTAAGGGCTGGTTATTATTGGCCCTCTCTGTTCGCAGACGTCAAGAAATTTTCTGTTTCATGTCACAAATGCCAAATCTTTGAAGGGAAAAGAAAATTACTGCCTTTGCCCCTTAAGCCCATTTCAACCGAAAAGCCTTTTCAACAATGGGGTCTTGACTTCATTGGAGAAATTCATCCCTCTTCCTCAGGCCAGCACAAGTGGATTCTAACAGCTACTCATTATTTCACTAAGTGGATTGAAGCCATCCCATGTAGACAAGCCAATGACTCCACCATTATCCAATTCCTTGAGAGCA
>APFE031688485.1:0-16468 GCA_000404065.3 Pinus taeda | reverse complement strand
AAATTTTCAAACTGGATCCATAAACATCAAATGATCATCAAGTACATGTAGATTTCACAGTCAACAGCAGTAACCAGATCAACAAAACAGAACTAAACCCAGAACACCTTATCAACAGAGAAATTCAGTCAACAGATAGTTATGAGACAGATACGCAACTTTCCTTTCTTTGGCCAGCGTCGCTACGCACTTCACCCTCTGCTTCCTTGCGTATACCCGCAGAGTTCCTTCTGCTACACTGCGTGACCATGCACTGCTTCTTCTACTGCACTGTGTACAATACGCACCCAAATGCACTATCGCGCCGCGTACTGCCACAGTAGGCACACACCCAGAAATACTATCGCGTCGCGTACTGCCACAGTAGGCACACACCCAGAAAGACTATCGCGTCGTGTACGTTTACTGTGCGTACGCACCTGAACCACTGCTGCTCTACATACCCACGCAGTTCGCCTGTTTCTGCTCTGGGTACCCACGCAGTCACCCTTCTTCTACTCTGCGTACCCACGCAGCTTGCCTGTTAAACACCTATGTACTTCAGATTAGGGCCGAATTTGCAGATCACCAATATGCTACAGTTAGACGGATGCCCAGATCTGATCAAGCGCTCGAGAGATCACCCTTCACAGATTCGCTTTCCACTTCACTTTCATATAGATCAATCTTTTGAAACAATAACCCAATATTTCATATCTTAAGATATTCAACCCAAAAGCATGCTCAAGCCAAATGATCTCCTTTACTTTATATAGGCAAGCTCTTCCTCAAATCATGGATCAATACCACGGGCCAAAACCATAGTAACACAATACCGCCAGCTAAATACCAAGGGTTAAACATAAGAAACCCCATGTGTGCGCGCTTTACTGCCTTGAAGTGTGTGCACTGGGGGTACGCACCTCATGAATGGGTAACCTGCGTGTCTGGACGCTGTCCTTGCACGGCGTACCTGTGGGTACGCATCTTCTGAACTGTTCTCCTGCGTACTTCTTAATTCTCATCATATTGAGAGCCATGCCATGGGTGTTGCCATCAAGTACAACATCTGTAACATATAACCATACCAGAAACATAATGCCAACAACCATTTCATTCAAGCATATGATCGAAAAATATTTACAAAATATGGATGATAAAAGTCATTAAGTACAAGTTGAATTTATATTTTAAAATATAAAAAAGTAGTGTCAATATTTGGAAATATTTTCCCTCATTAGGTCAAAGAAAATGAGCATGGAAATACTTACACACTTAAAACACCTCTACCCATTGAATGAATATCTAGGATTAATCTTTGTTGGGGAAATAAACAAGAGAAATATTAACTTTTGAGAAGCACATGTCATTGCTGAGGGTGGAATGAGTTATTGAATTCCTCAATTATAAATTTTAGAATTTTGGCATGCCATCCCAATTTTAATTTTTGCAACAATATGCCAAATGTAGTATACACATGGAAGTATATCAAAATAAATATAATTGGATATATGTACATTCAAGCCAATTTGGAATATGTACTTTAAACATACATATATTTTAATGAAATATTTATAACTCAGTTTTTCTAAGTTCAAAATCATTTGTCTTATTTAAATCCATTTATATTATCATTTCAATTCATTTATATTCTAATCATTCCATTTTAGTTCATTTTAAGTATCAATGTGACTTCCATGGTAAGATTGTAGTTATTTTCTTAGTCCATGAAACTAGAAATCAAAATGAATCTTTTATAAATTTTACTTCTTGAATATTGTAGATTCCATATTCTTTGCTTGATGATGACTATATAATACTTTTACTTCTTGAATCTTGTAAATTCGATTTTCATGGCTTGATGGCGACTACATAATTTTATTTTTATACCATGGAGTTTTGAGTTTATTACACATGAATTTCTTATAACATTTTATATACCATGGAGAGATCATTTTAGTGTAGCATATAATTGAAAAATATTCACAAAATATGGATGATAGAAGTAGTTAAATACAAAGTTAAATTAGATTTTAAAATATAAACAAGTATTCTCTTATATTAAAAGAAAATTTTCATATGAAAAAGTGGTGTCAATATTTGGAAATACTTTCCGTCATTGCGATAAAGAAAATAAGCATGGAAATAGTTACACACTTAAAGCACCTCTACCCATTGAATGAATAATCATTGAATAATTAAAATCCATAAATTGAAATTCAATGAACATGCATAAACAATAATTAATAAACATCCATAAAATAAAATAATGAATGTATCCATAAACTATCCGTATGAAAAGATATACAAACTATATTACATGAACATCCATAAACTGAAATAATGTTAATGTATCCATAAATTGTCCATATGAAAATATACAAAGTATAGTAAACATGTGAATGTTCCCTATGAAATGAGCATGAAAATATACAAAGTATGTAGTCTAAGTACGACTATTCCTATGTGGTTGTTGGTCAAAATTGTCATCTAGATCATAGTACTACATTATAACATATTCAAATTCAAATTAATTATCATTATTTAAAAAATAAACAATATAGAGATAAATGATATTTCCACATTTTACTACAGATGAATCTACTAACCTGACTCAAGTCCAAATCAAAGGTGTATGGGATGGGGTTCTGTTCAATCTCAGTTTGGTGCTCTTAGGCTTGTGGCTCAATGGTTGGGGCCTACATCAATGGGCCTTCATCGAGATCACCTGTGTGATGCAGGAGCATGCGACTCAGAGGGAAAAATCCTGCAGTTTCTATGTTTTTTCTAGTCAAAAAATAGGATAAGAGTAGAGAATAAAGCATGTTATCTTTTTCAGTTTAAAAATTAGGATAAGAGTGGAGAATAAAGCTTCACGCTTTAAATCATTATGTAAAAAGGAAAAATCCTGCTTTTGTAAAACATAAGGTTTGAGAAGACCTATCCCTTATGTATGTATAAAATTAAAGTGGCAGATTGCTCTCATTAGAGAGAGAGAGGGGATGCCAGAAGAATGATTATGAAACTTTCTCTCGCCTTCTGAGAAAAGAACTCAATGACATATTGTTAATACGGAATTGAAGTCGCTGTAATGTTTGAGAAATTCTGCAGCCTTTAACATGGGCGTAATTAGTTTTGCATGCGATATAATTAACTGTGTGTAAGCATGGCGACGGTGTATGTGAATTAAGGGCCTCTGTTTGTCGATTAAAGATTCTGAGTCAAAGTGAACAGTATCATGATTTGAAGTCAATGGAATGTTTTAGAAATCCTTAATACCGATTGGAAGTCGATGCAATGTTTCAGAAATCTTGTAGTTTTAACATGCGCGTAAATTTTGTGTGTGGAATACAATTCACCATGTATTGAGCTTCCTGGGCGACAGTGGATGGACAGGTTCGAATACCAGCGCCTTCTCCAGCTAATGAAGTTGTGAACCTTTATATGCTTTACATGCGTGGTTATTACCTTGTTTCTTTTGTCGAATTAAGGACAAAAGAGAAAGGAGCGCTGCGTGTTTTGTTTTTCATATTATTGTAACCAGTTGTTGTTGCAGAACATTGATGTAAATTACTTATTGTGATCAGTTGAATTCACAACCTCTGACTCAAGGAGCGTTGCATGCTGTAGTTTATTGCTTTCATAGCCTATCTGTTGGCGGAAAGGTTGTTACTTTATTGGTGATGGCTTAGTTTTGAACCACAACTCTTGGCTCGTAGCTACACCTAATCTGTGTATCACATTAGTACTCTGTGTATCATGTTGGAATTAGGGAATCACTACATCCAAACACGTCATGCGAGCTCAGAGTAGAAAAAAAGAATTAGTCCTCCGCGTAGGGATAGGGTGTCTTGAGGTCCACCGCCAAATCCCATGCCTACTTAAGAAAAATTGTTATGACATCAGTTATGAATGATGGTAACGGGAAGTTTAAGTTCCATATTTGAGCAAGACCATTTTAATGGTTAACAAGCCCACCAAGAACCTAACAAAGCTGTTGAAAATGCCAAAAACCCCAGATGCTACATTAACGAGGCAAAGGTGCTAACCCTATATTTGTTTGCAAGATTCACCTGGTGAGTATTGATCTCTTGACCATTTGATTGGAAATTTTAAGTACCTTCCATCAATCCTCATCCAGGAAACAGAGTCAAACAATGGAGGCTCGAAACTTAAGAAGCCAAGAATAGAATAAAGGGAAAAATTGAAGTGCTGGCCGTGGCGAAATCCATATCAGGATTGGACATTCAGAGGCATGATAAAAATTTCTTTGAGCACCTGACAATACTTTACAGAATCCATAAATTCCCTAGTCAGACATGTAGCTGAAAGAACAGAGGATTGAAGATCCTGGGTATCATAGGGTAGAGCCTTGCATCAGGTGGTATCAGAGCTAGAATACTCTGTTGAGGATATTTGTTTTTTTTCCTAAATGAAATAGAAGGTTTTGTCGAAAACTAAAGTGTGTGTTTGAATTTGTGATTAATGATTGAAAGGAAGATCAGATTTTAATATGCAGCATACAAAATTGCAAGTGAACAAGATTGTAGAAGTGGAAAGAAAACAAGATCATGTAGGATCTTAAAGGTGTGATGATTTCTTTTCTGAGTTGAAATTTATGAATGAAGTTTACGGTTGCAGAGAAGATGATGGCAGTGAACCTGGCATTCAGCTAAAGGCTGAATAGAGAGGACAATTGCAGTGTCCTGAAGAGAAACGTGAGTTGAAGAGATAGCCTAGAAAGAGCAGAGTGCTTAAAAAGGCTCCAGAGGCAGTGAATGAGTACTTACCAAAAGACTAAGTGAGGAGAGCTTGGTGAGGTAAGTGGCAACGAGATTACTGTTGTAGAGGCTAGTACAACTCATGGTGAGTGAGAAACTCATGAGGAAGCAGTCTGATAGAGGGAGAGGGACTTCCAGTGGAAAAGGAAGTCAAGGTGGTAGAGGAATATCTACAACACCTAAACAAGGAGCTAGCCATAGCTCAACCCAACATGCACCCACAGGAGGTGATGCAAGAGGCAGAAGGAGATTTATAGAGGAAGAGGCAGAGGAAAAGGTTCAGAGAAATTCCACAGAGATGAGATGACTGCAAAAGTTCGAGAAAGAGAGATTGCATTAATAAAGGTACAATTGCAGGTACTAGAAGAATGGCTGCAAGAGCAGGAAATTCAAAAAGGAAAATGGATCTTTCCACTGAAGGGAAAGAGAGTGATTTGGCGACAATTGTAGAGGAGCTTGAGGCAAATTTTGATTGCCTTGTTGAAAATGGGACTTAGAGTTCTTGAGCCAGAGAGGGAATTAGAAGATTCCACACGCAGATATGTTCAAAGTAAAATTTTGGAGGAAGCAGTCAAGACAAAAAGGTCTTGTGGTTTTAAAACTGATGAGTTGTGGGTGTTTGCAGGTGCAGAGAAGGTTTCCATTGGTGAAATAGAGGAGAAGGTCATTGATGATTTCTTGAGTTATTGGGAAAATCCAGATCAGCTGGATAATGTAAAACCGTGTATTTTTGTAGCTGACAATTGTGATGTGATTATAGGTTTTACTAAGGAGGATGTGCAATCTTGTGAAACTGTTACAGCACAAGAGGAAGTTCTTATGGATGCAGAAGAAGTGAATCAGTCTGAAGCACAGATAAGGGAAGTAACAGCTGATACTGTTGAACATTTTGTGCAAACTGAAAGTTTATGTATGAATGCAGGGATGATACATGATGATGATCAAATTGTTATAAATGTTGATAATGACAATTTGTTTCTATTAAGTGATGGACAGATAACTGAGTTTATTGCAGGAGTTGAGAATCAGAATTATGTTCTGATAACAGATGATGAGATGGTAACAACAGGAAGCTTGGCTTGTGAAAGTATTGAAGATTGCACAGAAAGTTTCTCAAAGGAGATGACAGGTTTATGGCATGAGTTAAGTGTTCTAGAGAAGAGACTAGAAGTCGAGAAGATAAGTATTCAATAAAGATAGAGATGAACGAAAATAAAGAGGTTCATTTTTATGAACTAGAACACAGAGGCATTCTCGGAGAAGATGATGCTGAGAATAGACTGAGTGATAATCTCAAGAATGATTGGGATCAGCATACTGAATTACTGGCAATGGGAAGTAAGGCACTGAGGCCTTATGAATTTTAATTTAACAAGTGGTTTGTGCATGCAGGTATTGGTACTGAAGAACATTTGACTCATTTGAGTAGTGAAATGAAGGGAGAAGAATTTTTCTGTTCTAGAAGACAAGAGGGCATGGATGATTGGGTGGCAATCAGAACAGAAACAAGCATAGAAGCAAGAAGTCAGTGAGTGACAGTACAAACTAAACAAGCCGTCTTAGCTCAGCAGGCAGCAAGAAATCAACAGCTTGAAGATTTATTGGACAAGGAAATTGAATTAATCAAAAGAATCATGTTGAAAGTGTCTCGGAGGAAGACATCAGCCAGGAAGAGAAGCAGCAGCAAAATGAAAACATGGACAGATTGTGAAAGTGCAGCTAGTGGAGCAAGACAACATAAAATATGGAGACCTGGAGAAAAGAAACGAGCAACAGCAGATGATGACTTGCAGAACAAAGTGTGGCATCCTGGAAAACAAGAACAAAGACTAAAACACATGATCAGGAGATCATGATCATTTTCAACCTTGGGAGTCTGATGTAGGAGCATGCGACTCAGAGGGAAAAGGCCTGCAATTTCTATGTTTTTTCTAGTCAAAAAATAGGATAAGAGTAGAGAATAAAGCATGTTATCTTTTTCAGTTTAAAAATTAGGATAAGAGTGGAGAATAAAGCTTCACACTTTAAATCGTTATGTAAAAAAGGAAAAATCCTGCTTTTGTAAAAGATAAGGTCTGAGAAGACCTATCCCTTATGTATGTATAAAAATAAAGTGGCAGAACACTCTCATTAGAGAGAGAGGCAATGCCAGAAGAATGATTATGAAACTTTCTCTCGCCTTCTGAGAAAAGAACTCAATGGCATCTTGTTAATATGGAATTGAATTCGTTGTAATGTTTGAGAAATTCCGCAGCCTTTAACATGGGCGTAATTGGTTTTGCATGCTATATAATTAATTGTGTATAAACATGGCGACGATGTATGTGAATTAAGGGCCTATGTTTGTCGATTAAAGATTCTGAGTCAAAGCGAACAATCTCATGATTTGAAGTCGATGCAATGTTTTAGAAATCCAAAATACCGATTGGAAGTCGATGCAATGTTTCAGAAATCCTATAGTTTTAACATGCGCTTAAATTTTGTGTGTGGAATACAATTCACCGTGTATTGAGCTTCCTCGGCGACAGTGGATGGACAGGTTCGAATACCAGCGCCTTCTCCAGCTAATGAAGTTGTGAACCTTTATATGCTTTACATGCGTGGTTGTTACGTTGCTTTTTTTGTTGAATTACAAACAAAAGAGAAAGGAGCGCTGCGTGTTTATTTTTTTATTATTGTAACCAGCCGTTGTTGTAGAACATTGATGTAAATTACTTATGGTGATCGGTTGAATTCACAACCTCTGACTCAAGGAGCGTTGCGTGCTATAGTTTATTGCTTTCATAGCCTGTCTGCCGGCGGAAAGGTTGTTACTTTATTGGTGATGGATTGGTTTTGAACCACAACTCTTGGCTCGTAGTTACACCGAATCTGTGTATCATGTTAGTACTCTATGCTTGAATTGGGGAATCACTACAGCCAAACACGTTATGCAAGCTCAGAGTAGAACAAAATAATTAGTTCTCTATGTAGGGATAGGGTGTCTTGAGGTCCACCGCCAAATCCCGTGCATACTTAAGAAAAATTGTTATGACATTAGTTATGAATGCTGGTAATGGGAAGTTTAAGTTCTATATTTGAGCGAGACCATTTTAATGGTTAACAAGCCTACCAAGAACCTAACAAAGCTGTTGAAAATGCCAAAAACCCCAGATGCTACATTGACTAGGCAAAGGTGCTAACCCTATAATTGTTTGCAAGATTCACCTGGTGAGTATTGATCTCTTAACCATCGGATTGGAAATTTTAAGTACCTTCCATCAATCCTCATCGGGGAAACAGAGTCAAACAACGAAGGCTCGAAACTTAAGAAGCCAAGAACAGAGTAAAGGGAAAAATTGAAGTGTCGGCCGTGGCGAAAACCATATCAGGATTGGACATTCAGAGGCATGATAAAAAATTCTTTCAGCACCTGACAATACATTACGGAATCCATAAATTCCCCAGTCAGATACGCGGGTGAAAGAACAGAGGATTGAAGATCCTGGGTATTGCAGGGTAGAGCCTTGCATCATTGTGTACCCAAAATCCCACTAATCCAACCACATTGTTGTGATGTAGACAGCACCGTGTAGCTAGTCTTTTGTACACAATTACAAAGACACATTATAAGTAGTCTACAAATTAATTAGTATGCATGTAACTTAAAAAATGAAAATTTGGAAACCTTAGGAATAATTTTTTTTTACCTTGAGTGTTGGTCCATGTGGGTCTACATAGTGACTCTCCTTTATGTGAGTATCACATATGTGGAGGTGGAGGTATCGGAGACTCCATGGCCTCATGCACTAATGGACTCTTTTATGGATGATCAAATGATACCGCAGATGACCTCATAATATCATCCATATATCTTTTTTTCTACATGTTATAATGAACTTATTAATATAAATGCAATATGATATTGACTTATTACTATAAATAATGTATGATTTGGCAATAAGTGTCAAAAATTCCATATATATGTACCTCGCATGTGTCATGCTAGTTGTACATCCTCCAAGTGTCATGGATGGCATCAAGAAATCTATGTGCATATGCCAAAATATGGTCACAAGGTAGAACCTTAAGCACTTCATCAACAAAAATTTGAATCTTAGGGAATAAGGCAATGGTAGTGGTTTTCTCCTCTCTCCATGTAATCTGACATGTGCACAAACCAATATGGTTTTCATGGTATCCGTAATTGTATCCCTTGCCTAGTATTCCTGGTCTTAATGTTGAGTTTTGGTGGGTCCTATAGATCGGTCGACAACACTTTGCTCCAAGATGGCCGTGGAATCAAATTTATAGGTGTTGGTACATGGGAAGGGTCCCTATGACCCTAAATATGATAAAATATACATACTTTACTAGATCCATAAAACTGTGATGGGAAGCTAATGCAAGTTGGCTTCATATGTAGCACGAATGCTGCATACAAATGTTAGGAAAAATAAAGGGGTACCTCATCATGGTGGAGGAACTGACCCCAATCTCTAATGATTCCATCATAAAAAAAGGAGTTGCATCAACATTCCTAAAATTTTTGAGTTTAATTAGACCATGATGTCTAACATGACCGACATGGACGTCAAAAAACTCGCCACACACATTAATGTCCTTGATGGAAACTTTCACCTCCTCCCAATCATTTGTGCCTCTAACATCCTGCATCTTAGTCCTATCTATGGCATGTAGTACGTCACTTTATGGGCCCGCCCTCTCGTATGCCTAGATCAAATGATTGATGTTGTCCAACATCAGAGTCAAGCTACATCTAGTTGATGAGCCAATAGGGAGTGTACCCAACTCTTGTGTAATCTAGGCATGCTAGGCTCTAACGTCCTCAATCATGCTAGTGGTTGTGGCATTATCCCATTGAGGGATCAAATATTCAATGTCACGCTTAGTTTCACCCTACTTAGACTCTACAAGTCATAAACATAATTTAACATATATAACACATTAAACATAATAACATATACAACAAATTCAAACACATAAATTAAATATGATTTAAAAATTAAATACAATTTAAAGACATAAACACGTAAATTAAAGAGGATTTAAAAATTTAGGAGATGTACCTAGCACAAGTGAAGTTGTATTATGTGCAACATCATTGACAAAGACAAATGCACCGCCCTTGACACTCCCGCTGGTGTCAGAGCCAGGATCTACTTGTGAAATGCAATGTCTGGCCAAGCTACATGAACTCTGGTGAACTTTACCATGTGTCATTGATGTCCCCACACTTTGACGACCTGCAATTGGGAGAATTCCCTTAATAAATTGAGTTGGAAGGGGATTGATTTTTATATGGATAAAGTAGAAAAATTAAGAGTTGATTCAAATCATATAAAAAAAAATATAATCATGCAATACATAAGGATGTTAGGTTGAGTGAAAGCATATATGAAAATCCCAACACCTAAAATTACATTCAGTGGGCAGGGTTAATAACTTAGTACATAAAGATCTAGTTTTAACTATAATGTAGAAACACTAGAAATGAAACATTTGAGAAAATATAATGCTAAGTTGATTAAGGGTTATAATAAAGAATTGACACTTCAAAATAAATTAAGTATATGAGGTAGGTTTGCTAGGACATCATGATTTAAAATTAAGACTAGTATAGGGATCTGTATAGAGGAATAAAGCTAAGGAATATAAGGCAAGACTACTATAGAGGAATAGAAGCAACATAATTTTATTTCAGCCATGTAAGATTTGTCTAAGTCATAGAAGTTTCCATCATAGACCTTTAGAACTAAAATATATAATACAAATAGTACATATAAACTAATCCAAGAAAAAAAACATATAAATAGAAAATTTAGATTGACTAAAGAATGTTGACAAGAAAACCATTTCTAAACTCAAGGAGAATCATCTAGGCTTCATAAACTTTAGAGACCCATTTTTGATAATTTATTAGCCAAAGTATTAAGTTCCATATAATCACAATCAAAAGAAGTAATAAAATCTAGCTTGACATTTTTCCCATTTTTAAATAATGCATTTTATTCATACAACATAAATACGTAAATATGTGTAAAAAATTTAAATAAATCTATTTACAATACTAATAAAATTTCATACCAACAAAATACTCCATAAGACAACTTGTAATGTTTAACTATGAGATATGACATACTAGGTGCAAGCACATGGAGACAATGTTTATACCACACACTACATATGATGTTGTTATCCAAGGGAAAATAAACAATAGGTATTTTCTTAGTGAGGCGTGTTTCCAATGGTCCCGTGAAACCATATTTATTGTCATTAAATTTCTCACCACTTTTAGCACTAATTAACTCATTATCATCTTAGGTTTTACATGCATTAGGATAGCTATAATTTTGGACCTAGTATGTATTTACACCGCATTGTCAACCCCATCTCAAAAACACATATCAAGCATTGTCATTTCTAGATATAGCTAGATTGTGCATGCTTTTATTTTTTCAAAACACATATGCACATTATGGATGAACTACTTTTCTCACGTTATCCATAATGCATTGTCCGTTTCCTCTATGGTTGGAGAAAAAAATGGTTTTAGATATGATAGGTAATAATATTGGATGGATGTTGGATATCATTAGTTGATGGAATATGTCAAATTTCATTTTAGGTGTTCCATATGCCATATGTACGGTCACCTTAGGATGATGTGCCCCAAGGAGTTGCTTGCTAGTGAAGACATCATGGAAGAGAGGATACTAGCAAACAAACATGAACGCTTTTTGGCAAGAGCGGTAAAAGGAAAAATGGATAATAAGACTTTCTTTAAAGTTAAGTTAATTTCTAAGAAACCTACTTCCAATATTGTTGATAAGATTTTACAAGAAACATTTAAAGTTAAGGGGGCTTTTGCTAGTGCGAAATAAAGAATAAATGGAGAGATGTCATTAGATATATTTAAGAAAATTATATATATATATATTATATATATATATATTTATTTATTTATTTATTTATTTATTTTATTTTATTTATTTATTTTTTTTTGTTTGGAAGGAAATCGGTAACGGGAACTATACAATCATAGCTACCACCCACAATCACATCACATTGTTACCTAGATAACCTTTCGGCCTAGCATTATAGCTCGCAAATGATATGGGGCATGTTAAACTAGAATTATCTCTGATAGAATCACCCATGGGGTTTGAACACTCAATCACCAACAATCTGTCACACTCTGGGCTATTTTTTTACATTACTAAATGAATAAAACAATTTCAATATTTTTAATATTATGGTACATTTTCTTGAAATAAATCATTAAATACAATATTTTTTATATAAGAGGAATTAAAATATATTAAGGATTTTGAATTATGATATTGGAAAAATTATAGAAATAAATTTAAAATGAATTATTTAAAAGAAAACCAATATTTTTGTTTTAATAACCTTTTATCTAAATATCTAACTACACATTAGAAATGTTAACATATTTCAATGACAATTTTTAAACCCTTAATCTTAATATATTATTAAAATTTATATATAAATCAATTTATTTATTTTGGCTAACATATTAACATATTCATATTTAATATAAAAGACAAATTTAGTTTTTATAAGAAATATTACCTAATAAAAAAATATACATAGAAGAAAATGGATAATTTATTAAAATTTATATATAAATCAATTTATTTATTTTGGCTAACATATTAACATATTCATATTTAATATAAAAGACAAATTTAGTTTTTATAAGAAATATTACCTAATAAAAAAATATACATAGAAGAAAATGGATAATTTACTAAATCTTAATTTTAAGGACACTTTGTTATCAATATCATTTGGACACTCTAAGTATGAAGCCATCAATGTTTTTTTCTTCTTATTAATATTTCATAATTTTTTATGATCTTATCCATTCATCTTTCCTTTTGAGAAAGCATTTGGCCATGCATGATATGTTTGTTGTCAATGATGTTGTCTTGGTATTATTAAAAAGAAAAAACCTTGGATAAAATTTGGTTCTCCCACTTATTAATTCATTCCTTATATGTTTAGTATAATGGGATAAACATGTCATCTTCCTTTGAGTAAATGCAAAGTTTTCTTGTTGTCAATGATGTTGTCTTGGTATTATTAAAAAGAAAAAACCTTGGATAAAATTTGGTTCTCCCACTTATTAATTCATTCCTTATATGTTTAGTATAATGGGATAAACATGTCATCTTCCTTTGAGTAAATGCAAAGTTTTCTACTTAATCGTAGACATGTACCTATAACACTGGTAAATTGTGTCTATTTGTAACCTTGAATATCAAAATTTATTCTCTATTTTCTCTATCCAAACACTTAAACTTACATATTGCTCATTATAAAGTATATATTTTTCATGGTTAATCTAATTCTCAATATCTTATTAAAAAAAATTACAAATATCTAAATAAAGAAATCTTGGTTATGAAGACGAATCTAAATTTTTACTTTATAAAAATGTCATTTTCAATAAAGTTAATATTAAATTATAATCATTAAAACAAATCTAATTAAATATAAATTTTTAATTAAAAAAATATTTCAACCATTATTTAATGGATTTTATAATATGAAAATATGCCAAGTTGAGTGTGGTTAATTATATCAATAATAATTCTATATAGATGTTAAAATTGTTAGGTGACAATTATATTAATATGATTTTATAATAAATTATTTCATATTTATGAGTTTTAGTTTATATAAATTTTTTTATAAATATTCATATTGGAATTTATCTGTGTTATAATTAGTAATGAATACATATATATTAATATGTTTAGTATAGCTTAACCAGTTGTATTATGGACATTAATAAAAATAAAACAAAAAAAAATATATACTCCCCTATATATATTAAACACATTAACGTGTTGGTGTTACTATTTAATTATAGTAAAAATTTATTCAATAATGAACAATTATAGGTAAATATATATGATCATAATCATAGGGATCCCTATTAGTTTTAGTTAAATGTGATAATTAATAATTGATAGTAGTTTATTATAGTGAGACATAGTTAGCATTTTTACTATAATTTGTTTTTGGAGAATTTTTAGATAGAATTTTTTTTGGAACACTAAGAATAAATATCACGGTAAATGTGGTCAAATTGTTAGGGTCTAGCCCATTACACTCTCTAAGATATAGCTTATTTAATTTATGGTTTGTGACTAGTTCGGAAATTAGTTTCAAATGAACCATCTTAAGATTTTGGCTTTAAGTTTTTCAAGAAAAAATTTCATATCATAAGATTCTCAAGATATAAGGAAACATAGAAAGATATTTTATTATAAAACTTTCAACTTTTAAATAGCTATATTTTATGATATATATCCTATGGAAGTTAGGGTTTTGACTTGCCCTAAAATTAAGTCGTGTGGGATTTTTCTATAAATTATTTTAGTCAAGTTTCAAATTATTTTAGGAGACATATCAAAGAACCTAGGACAAAAATTTTGAGTTTTATCATGCTCACAGGGGGTACGGTCCTTATAGGCTTCAATACTATGTCAAAACATAATATAAATAATGTAAGGAAATACATCATATTTATAGAATCTTCTAGAATCTAGACTTCAAATTTTCTCTCAAATTATTTACTAAATGATAAGATTAGGTCTTCAAAAGGAATCTCTTTGTATGGTGTATCCAACAATATCTGTGATCACATCAAAATTACTTTAAACTATTCAATATTACTTTATTAAAGTGGATTCCCAATCAGGATGCTCTAACCATTTGGCAATGCCTACTCTTGAGAAAAAAATACTTTCAAAAAAACAAAAAAATATCGTCATTAAAACATATACAGTCTTCACCATCCATGGAACCTATAAAAAAAATATTTGTGCTACAAGATAGTGTACAATTTAGAAATTTCAAAGTCATGTGTCACCAAATTGTATGTTTTGGTTGTTTCTGGTTGATGAAACATGTAGTATTGGCATTGATTGTGATGATTGGCTAGTATCAAAATTTTTCTTTGGGTGGATTGTTGGTGAAAGATATTGGAGGAAGAACAAGTGGCTTGGAGGGAGAAACCATCGTTTCTTTTCCTAACATAGGTTTCCAAGTCTAATTTGGGAAGTAAGAATCCAAAATAATTGTAAGAATACCAAAAATATGTTCAACAAATCTAGTTATCATGATGACTATGTGTTGTCGCACAAAGTGTCTATGCACTGTGACAATGCTCTAAGTAACGGTTGTCACTCTAATCCTTATTGACTTTGTTTAGAATCTCTCCTAAACAAGTCAAGGGGGGTAGTCCCTAAGGTGAATGGATGAGGGTAGCCTATGGAACACGGGCTCTAGGATATTTTAAGGATGAACAGCTTGATGAATTTAGAATAAATCTCAGTCAATTGTGATAGATAGACACAATCACAAGATAAAAATGACTACAGACCAATGCCTTTAATTTGAATTAAGCAAAGACTAAGTAAATGACATGTCACCCAGAGAAATTTACAATGTGGCAAAGCAACGATCATGAATAATTAAATGTAAAATGCTCAAAAATATAACATGGATGATGATCTAGCAAAATAATATTTCTCCAACAGTCAATATGATTTAAAACATTTTTCGCACCTTGACCATAGAGAAATCATGAAAAATCATTTAATCACCAAATAACAACAAGAAACATTAAAATAATATTTTAATTATTCCTTACACAATTAGTCGAATCAAGAAATCAAAATCTTTTAATGTGACGGAATTGAAATGAGTCAAAGCGATAGAAATTAAAAATTTTAATCGGTCATAGACAACATTAAAATAGCAAACTTGAAATAGCAAATCCCTTTTTAGTTTATTTTATTCTCAATCTAAAAGTTACAATTTTTCTTTTAATCTTTGTAGATTCTTTAATTTTTAGGTTTTAGAATTTTTTATTTATTTTTGGAATCAAACAAAATCATAATTAAAAAATTAAATTAAAATGAAATGAATCTTCTAATAAAAAAACTTAAAAAAATAAAAGTCACTATAAAATAGTTTTTTTTTTTTTTTTTTTTAAAATGATTCTAACTAAAGTTTTATTTAAATGAAATTGAAAAAAAATGAACTAATCTAAACCTTAACTGAAATATACAAATGAAATAAAAAAAATATAGACTAATTAAATAGTGAGACCTAAACTAACAAACATATAAAAAATTGAAAGTTTTTTGTTGTTTGTTGTGCAGGTGAATGAAGAGTAGTGACGGCAAAGATAAGGGATAGAAGAAGATCTGTTAGGATATTCTAACACATAAGCCTTTTTTTAAATATAGCATTATCATTCACTTCCGCACATTCACACACTCCGTCGGCGTCTTCAACAACTTTTCTTCAAAAAGCCATAACTTCTTCATCCAGAAACCATTTTCAGAGCCGCTTTTTTAATTAGCCTAATTTTTCAAAATATTTCAATTGGAACACTTAGTTTTAGAATCTAAAGCTTTAGTTTCTATTAAAATGGAAATTTCATTCCAAGTTATTGTTGATAGCACCAACTACTTCCAATGGTGGTCCTACATTGTGGATTTACTTAGAAGTAAAGGTCCTTACAAAATAGCCGCATGCCAAGAAACTAAACCTAAAGATGAAGATAAGGCAGCCAAATGGGAAAATTGGCAAGATCAAGCACATGGGTTGATAGGGATGTCTATTTCTCCAGACCTTAGATTCCATATCATAGAACTTGATAC
>APFE031688484.1:9696-23367 GCA_000404065.3 Pinus taeda | reverse complement strand
AAAGAGATAAGGGATGAGCAGGCGGCCAAAGAAATGGCCACGGGGACCCAGCAGCCAATGGACTCATTTTTAGACAAGACCAAAGGAAGTGGAGAGAAGATGAAGGAGAAATCCGAGGCCTACAACAAAAATGGTAAATGATGATTTTGGTCTCTTGGAACTGTAGGGGGATGGGCTCCTCCCTAAAAGCTAATGCAGTCCGAGATCTTATTAAACTAGAACACCCAGACTTCCTCCTACTCCAGGAGACCAAAATAACGGATCAGGAATTCCAAACCAGCATGAAAAGAAGCAGAAACTATGAAGGAATAGCAATAAGTGCAATGGGAGCTTCAGGCGGAATAGGGACAATTTGGGACAAAAGGAAATGGAAACTCAAAGACCACAGGCAGAACAGATGGTGGACAAGGATAGATATGCAAAGCTCAGTCACAGCAGAAGATTTCTCAATATACAATGTCTACGCTCCTCCCCATTTCAGAGACAAAGCTTCTTGCTGGGAGTCACTCTCCCTTGATCTTTTGACTGCCCAAGGAAGGAACATCTTCCTGGGAGGAGACCTGAATCTAATCAGAAGTGCAGAAGAGAAGATGGGGGGGAACTTCTATGCTGACTCCTCAAGAGAGGCATTAGAAGAAATCATTCAAACACATAATCTAATTGACATTCCTCCCAAAAACGGGCGCTTCACTTGGTCAAATAAGAGGGCAGGTAAAAACAACATCAAAGAAAGGTTGGATAGGATTCTGGTTCAGGAGAGAATTCTTACCAACTTTCCAAGATTACAAAGCACAATCATTCAAGGGTTCATCTCAGACCATAAACCAGTGGCCCTCCATTTGGACAAAGGAGAAAATTGGGGACCCCTCCCCTTCAAATATAACAAAGCGTGGGACAACAGACAAGACTTCAGAGACCTGATAAAGGAGCAATGGGCAAGGGACATCTCGGGATCCCCTCATTTCATCTGGGAATCCAAGCTAAAACTTCTAAGGAGCGCCATCAAGCAATGGGCTCGAAAATATGCAGCAGAGCAAGGAAAACAGAAAACCAACCTCCAAGAGAAAATAAACCTGTGGAGTAAAGAAAAGTAGAACGTCCAAGTCAGTGAAGAGGATCAACGAACAGAAAACGAACTATACAAGAAATTGTATAATCAGAATTGTTTGGAAGAGGAAGAGCAAAGACAAAAATCACGCTGCCTCTGGCTCAACTCAGGTGATAAAAATACCTCCTTCTTTCATAACAATCTCAAATTAAGGAGAGAAGGGAACAACATTGAAAGGATTATGGTTGATGGAAGGGTAGTAACGGATCAAGAGCAGATCAAGGAAGCAGCGTCCCAACACTTCAAAACTCTCCTAACTGCTGATCCCCACTACCTGGAAAACCCGGACTTCCTGAGTATAATCAAGAACAAGATCTCAGAAGCCCAAAACACAAATCTGGACAAGAAGATCACGTTGGAGGAAATCGAATGGTCTTTGCACAGCATGCCTATGGATAAGGCCCCTGGACCAGATGGCTTCACAGTGGCCTTCTATAGATCACACTGGGAAATCATCAAGAAGGATTACACAAGAATGGCTAAAAACTTCTTCAACAAATGCAAAATGGGCAGTAGCATCAAGTCCTCCCATTTGGCTTTGATCCCCAAAGACCCTAACCCCCAATCCTTTGACAGATTTCGCCCGATATCATTGTGCAATGTATCTTACAAAATCATCTCCAAAATCCTGGCAAATAGGATTAAAAAAATCCTCCCTTCTCTCATTTCTGAAAACCAAGGTGGTTTCGTTCCCAGGAGGCATATCACGGATAATGTAATTCTCATACAGGAAGCAATACACAGCAGCATGTCAAGGAAGGAAAAGGGAATGATCATCAAACTCGATATGGCAAGCGCCTTTGATCGGGTTAGTCACACTTTCCTCCAGGCCGTCTTAAAGTCTTTTGGTATTTCTGAACACTTCACAAGCAGAATCATGGAATGCATATCTACCAATTGGACTGCTCCCCTTATCAATGGCAGACCAGGTATTGCCTTTAAAAGCTCAAGAGGACTGAGGCAAGGATGCCCGCTGTCTCCCTTCCTCTACATCATCATGGCTGAAACTCTAAGTTTGCATTTGGAGAACAAATGAAGGAGAAAGGAAATAACAGGGATCGACATTGTCCGAGGGTCTAAAGGAATCAACCACTCTCTGTTTGCTGATGACACTCTCCTTATCGGTGGCGCCTCAAGCCTTATGGCTCGAAGATTCAAAGAAACATTGGACCTCTTCCTCCAAGCTTCTGGAGGTAAATTAAATAACAACAAATGCATGATTTACACCTGGAATGTTCCAAGATATGTAACTCAGCGAATCTCTTTAATCATGGAGATCCCCGTCCAAGGAAATTGGTCTTACTTTATGTACCTAGGACTTCCCTTAGCCAAGGAAACGATCAAATCTGAGATATGGGTCAAATTAATTGAAAAACTAAGAGGGAAGCTCCAGAGCTGGGGAGTGTATTGGCTTAACTTGGCAGGAAGAACAATCCTTATAAAGGCCATCCTTTCAGCCCTACCTATCTATCAGTTCGCCACCACTCTTGCTCCAGCAAGCATTCATAAGCACATGGAGCTGTTAATACGAAGCTTTCTGTGGCAAGGAGGGAAGCATGACAAAAAAAAGTTCAGCTTGGTCAAATGGAGTAAGGTCATTCTCCCCTTAGAAAAAGGAGGCCTAGGATTAAGAGTGCCAAGGTTAGCAAACATAGCTATGGGTTTCAAATTAATTTGGAGGATTCTCAGTGAACGAGGTGCTTGGTGGACAGAGATCATCAAGAGAAAATACCTGAATGGGGTCAATAGTAATATCATCAAGGAACCCATCATTGACAGGCAAAGCACACCAGTCTGGAAGCTGATTAAGAAATCTCTTCCCCAATTCAAACCTCACATCTCACGTGCCCCGGGCAATGGGAAAGAGGTAAGCATCTGGGAGGACAGAATTATGGGCTCGGAGGCCAGAGGTTCTCTTCATAAATTTGGACCATTGCAACAATGGATGAAGGAGGCAAACATCAAAACCCTCTATGACATCTCCCTCTGGGACCAAAACTGCTGGAAAGGTTGGAAACCCCTCACCCTCCCCAATGATCTGAGAAACACCTGGAAAGACCTCAAGTTATCTCTCATTGGCTCAGCTCCAAAAAACCTTATGGCAGAGGACGAGTTCGTTTGGGATCCAAATGGAGGCTGCTACACGGTCAAGGAAGGATACAGAGTCCTCCAAAACGCCTCTGCAGTCAACAGTTGGTCTCTTCACAAGGCCGTATGGAAGGTGGAAAGTTTACCAAAATTCAAACTGTTCAATTGGACCCTACTCCATGGGAAAATTCTCACTGCAGAAAACCTAAGGAAGAGGGGCATATAGGGCCCCTCAATATGTTGCATGTGCAGGGAAGAGGAGGAAAACTGCAACCATCTTTTCATTGAGTGTCCCTTTGCCAAGGCCTGTTGGAACCATATCATCAGTCCTTTGGCCATAGGAGACCTCCCTAGTCAGATTACCCTCCTTTAGAAAAGATGGGCGCACAGTCTTCATCAAGCTAACAAAAAAAAGAATCTAGCCACAAGAACATGGAACTGCATCCCTTCAAACCTATGCTGGCAGATATGGATTGCCAGAAACAATTGCATCTTCAATAACATAAAGCCTGATATCTCCAGAGTTATTGCTAAAACGACCACTCTAATTACTGAGACCATCGAGACAAATGGGATAAGCCAAGCAGATCAGGAAAAGATAGAGGCAAGCCTAAAGGATTGGATAAACAAATTCAAGTATGATAAAGGACTACAAAACCACGAACTCAAAGGAAGAAGAAATCTGGAGTGGAAGCTGGTCAGTCGACTGCAGGTCGCGTGACCAAGTCCATCAACTTGGTAAGTGTATCCAGATCAGAACCATCACCTCGGAGGATCTCTTCCTGCCCAAGGATAGATCTGCGCAGAACAGGCAGATGCTTCACGAAGATATCCCTTTCCCTATAAATCGGGGCATAGCCATGAAACTCCCTGCAGTGCATCTCATCAGTAGATCCCAGTTCATTGAGCGCTTTGTTCGAAGGCTCTTTCTTGAAGCGGACATCCTGCTCGAAGTTCCACCGTAGCGCTTCCTGAGTCGGGTAAAGGATAGTCTCTGTTTTGTTTTACTGAATACTGATATTTGGTGCCTTTACAGCTGCAGAGGGCGGGCTCAATCTCGAAGACTTTCTTCCACCATTCTCAGCGGCCTCCGTTCTCTCATCTCCTTCCCTCAAGCCTCTGCCTCAGCGCCTTTCTCCCTAATCACTCTCTGTCCCAGGTCTCTCATCTCCTTCCCTCAAGCCTCCGCTTCAGCGCCTTTCTCCCTAATCACTCTCTGTCCCAGGTCTCTCATCTCTCCCACTTTGATCCCTGATCTCACAACTGGTTTAAACATGGCAGGCAATCAAAATCAGCAGAATCCAAATGCTCCAACAATCAACTTAGACAGACTCTTCAGCAGAGATTGCACTATGTGCAAAGCCCATACAGTCATGATCAATAGCTTTGTTAAACATTTTAACGAGCTTAAGGAAGATTATGAAGCGGACAGCAGGTCCAAGCGGAAAAAGTTAGAGAAGCAGAAGGCAGAAATTGAAAATTTGAAAGATAGGTGCAGTCACCTGGAAGAAGCAGTGCAGCAGATCAGATCCTTCACTCAAAGCCATCAAGCTGAGACATCCACAAGAATAAGTGCTAGAGGAAACCCACAGCCGGATGATTCAGCCACTCAGAAAATCTCTTAAGTGCCTATGGTTTGTCAATTTCGTAGGATAGGTGGTGTGTTTGTCAGGCATTATAGCCGTTTTATTTTCAACTGCAGTCATAGAGGTAGCATCGAGGAGTTTGGGTCTGCGTACCCGGTTTTGCCCCTCTTTGCCCCCACCTCCGATAACTATGTAACAGACCTATGGTCATGAATTTTATAATATAAAAATAGCCGACTTTGTTAAAAAAAAAAAAAAACTAACAACTTGTAAGGAGGCAACTCTGATCCATAAACTCTAATCTCAGTGTAGTTATGGTATAAATACCAGTCTCCAACTTTGGCTTTCTCTGTTAAGTGTAATAATTTCTTTATCTCTGGAGAAATTCTTGGGATTACATCAATGCTTAGTAAACATAGTGAGGTATATAAAAATTTGTGAACATAATGAATGAAAGAATACTCCTCTGAGTTAGTTATAACTAGAGAAGTCTAGTGAATGACTGACCAAGGGTAACCTTCATTATCTATCTTTTGTAAATGGAATTTAAATTTGTATGATTGGTAAAATAGCATAAGGTAAAATAGGACTAATTGATACTTAAACACACCTTCTGCCTTAAAATTGAAAAACTGGTCATGGATTGAATTGGCCAAAAACTGTCTGTAATTGAAAAGGAGGGAGGGTTTCTTGCAAACTACAAAAGTAGATAGAAAACCTAACACTACCTCATATACCCATTGATCGCTATGGTATCTGAGCAATTGGGTTACCATAGAAATCGCCTACTTTGACATTTCAGGGAAAATTGAAGTTGGATATGGGCGACTCGTCTTAGGTAATTGAGCATTTTCAAGAAGAAAATACTAAAAAATCTGGGCTTTCTGAGGGAATGTGAGTTTTTTATATAATTCCATTAGAATATCAGCTAAAAAAGGGGCATGGGAGGTCTGATATTCAATTAGCAAGGCTTTGCAGATACTTTCAGGGGAGATAGGAAAAATGACTTCATTCTTATGAGAAATGACTACTCTTTAACTGGGCAAGTATCTTAGGTGGCACCAGATAGAAAACTCAAGAAAGAAGCGAGTTTGGGGGAAAAAAAATTGTGGGAGAAAGGATTCCCATGCACTTAACTCATCTCTTTTATCTAAGTACTTCTATTTTTCCCAATTATGGAGCTCGTAGAAGTCAAATTCAGATAGGGTATCTATTAATGGAGCCTTGTCAAAATCTAGTACTAGGGAAATGAGTGGATTTTATTCTGTAGCCTTTCCCTTTCCCTTATGGTTTGACATGATGACAATACAGGAGGGTATATAGATTGAAGAAAAGCTTGACAGAATAAATTTGAGCAACAAAATTACCTGTGGAAACTGTTGATTTTGTGCAGGAAGATTGATGTTGAAAGCTGGTAGTTGCGTTTTTCTCCTACAGGATCAAATGGCGAGAAAAAGGAAAATAATTGTTATTCATCAAAAGATTTTATAGAAATTGGATTGGTTTAATAACGAAATTATCAACGTCTTTGGAGAAGGAGGTTTGTTAGAAAACATATATACAGGTGCAAGAATTTAATAAGACAACATTCATAAAATATTTTGTGGGGGATTTTTGAAAGTTTAACGGATATGTGACATGGCAGGGTTGACATGTTGAGACAAGTGGAAGAAGCTGAGTGGCGAGGTGTAAAACTTGTACGGCAGGGAAAGAGTGGCAAAGGGGAAGACATGTGGCGGGAGGTGAGTGGTGGATGGACAAGTTGTTGCGGGAGAGCATAGGCGGTATTTTGGGGGGGGGGGGGGCTTGGCTGTAAGAGATTGGGAGGTGACCCCGCGATATTGCCCAATATTTGCCACGTTTTCGTTGTAGTTTTAGGCGGAAACTACTTTTCGCACCCCCTCCCCCCCCTCGTGTTAACTGTCGGGAGCATGGGAGGGGTGGTGAAATTCCCTGTATGTTGTGGATCTAGGTGAATAAAATTAAAGTCAATGATTTGAGCGCTTTGTTTATTTACAAGCAAGAAAAAAGTTTTGTCGTATTATGAATTTATGAAATACATATAAAATCTATAATCAACTAAAGCATAGTACTAAGGTTTTGAAACTTAATAAATTTTTCATTTTTTGAATTTAAAGTGGCATTTCAATTTGCTTACTTTTATTTTTTCTAGGGATTCATTTATTTTTTATATGTTTTCATCTTTTCATATTCATTTCTTTTATATCCATTTTTACTTTTCATTTTCATTTTCTTTATATATATATATATATATGGGAAAATGTTACTATTTTAAATGGTTTAGACATTGAGGAGAGATGAGGATGGAGGCGTTGAGGTGTAGGTAGTGATCCAACCCCGACACGGGCTAGGGTTTTGTTTTCCTGCAGGCTCCTGGTGCTACCCTCCACTCGACCTAGTCTAGCATCCACCTCACCTGGCATCGTTACCTGAACACCGTTACTAGCTCCCCCATTCCCCATTCTCTGCGTAGGGCATATTCTCCATGACCGCGCCGTGCCCACACCTACCTCCTTTGCAGCAGCCGGTCTCCTACAATGACGGTTAGCCCAGTTTTTTGCGGCAGCTGGCATTAACTCCCGGAGAAGTCATGGACCCAGATCTCGTGGATTATTTGGAGGACCCTCTCGAAGTTGCCTCCATATGGACTACCTCTCATGCAATCTCGGAGGGTTTCTTTCCATTCAGTCGCGACCTGAGATAAGCCATCTCTCCTCTACCTGCAATTACAAGGCCCTCTTGCTCAATTATCACTATTCCCGCTGTTCCTCCTTCCTGGATGCCATTTGCTATGCCCCCTCCATCGTCGACTTCCCTGCAATTCATGGTTCGTTGCATTGGCCCTGATCTTGTCGCCTGCTCTTCTAGTGGCCCTCCTCTTCAGCCATCCGCTGGGTCCCACTACCCTTCCATTGCATCCCTCGGTGACCCACTGCCTTCCTCTCATGGTCTAACCCCCTCTGCTCCGGTATCATTTCCCTTATTGGGCAGTTTCACAAATGCCCCCCCCATCAGAATCCTTCCCCTCTAGACCTGATCTAAATCCCTCTAACCCTAACCCTACTTACCCTTCCCACAGTGGACCTTAAGAGGGTGGCATTGACGTGGGGCATAGGCCCAGGAAACGACATAATGTGTAAAAATAAGATCACAGGACGTCATCATCAGATTGGAGGAAGATATTTAGTGGGGAGAATCCATGGACAACACCAAACTAGTCCTGGTGGGCAGAGTCCGGGGTAGGAACTACACGGTGGCACAGTTAAAACAATGGGTGGCAGAAATTTAAGGACAACACCTGGCCGAGTTACTTTTGTACAAACCTTCGTCTGCGACTGGTTTTCTTTGCAATTTGCTCGGGCAGAGCATACGAACCGGGTCTTGTCATAATTTTGGCATTTAGAGCAGGCCCCTGTGTTGCTGAGGAGATGGAGCCCCCTTTTAAATCTAGAGAAGGAACAATTTGGGGCTGGGCCTCTATGGGTTTGCCTCCCCGGTCTACCGCTGGTTTGAGGAAATATTTAGACGAATTGGGAACTCACTCAACACCTACTTGGAATTCGACAAGTCATACCTCTCCACAGTAATCATGGCTTACGCAAGGATCTTAGTTCATATAGACATCTGAGAAGGTTTATAGGAGCAAGTGACTCTGCGTAGGAGGAATTTCACACGAATCCAGATCTTGGACTATGAGGGGGGTACCATTTAGGTGTAGGTGCTACCACAAAGTGGGTCATCTCTTCAAGGAATTCCCTCTAAATGGGAAAACGAGGAATGGGAACAAGGGGCAGACAATTCCTACAAAAAACCCACAGGCAACAACAAGGCACAACCCTTCGCATGAAGCAGCGGAGCACACTGCCCCTGAAGCAACAGAGCATTCCTTGGCCTTGGAGACCCCGAAGAAGCATGGAAAACAATCATTTTGGCCACCCTCTACTCCTCTTACTAGGTCAAGGGCGGCTGCTGAAGCTGCACTATCTTTGGGTATGTCCTCCTCTGAACCCTGCTATATAAAATTCTCTCATTTATCTGATATCATGGATGTCTCCATGGGGTTGCATCAGAGCTTTGGTTTTTTATCATCCCCCCTATTACCTTTGCTTTCCATCTTCAACCCCCTCCTCCTACGTTCTCCTATACCCCCCCATCCTTCCCGGAGGCTATTCCATCTGCATCCTCAGACTCTGATCATGAAGCTCTTCCCCACAAATACCAACTTTGTTCTCTTTCCAGATCACGGGCCCCAGACTCCATAGGCATTGGCCTGGTATCTACTCCCATCCCTTTGAAGCCTCCCAAAGGTCGACCATCCTCCCTCTCCAAAGCCAAGCAGCAGGCATGGGAGGAGATTGTAACAGGGCATCAACTCTCTATAGATCGGGTACTTAGAGCACAGAATACCCTGGACTCGCCCCCCCATGAATATTCTCTCCTTCAATTGTCAAGGGATGGCTATCCCTGAGAAAAAACTAGCCCTGCGAAGACTACTTAAGTCTGAACTCATCGATGTTATTTTCCTACAAAAAACCCTGGGACTCGCTGATGCCATAACTCACATCCTAGAATCCATGCTTCCTGGGTGGTCCTTTCAAGCCCTCGATGTTAATGGTCATTCTGGAGGCATAGCCTTGGGCTTCAACCCTCATTCCATCAAGCTATGTAACATTTGCGGTGGCCTTGGATACCTGGGGGTTGACATCTTCTCATTCGACCTAGGCAGAGACTTCAGGCTATTAAATGTATATGGGCCTTGTCATCACTGAGAAATTTTTTGGGAGTGTCTTTTGACCTCCAACATCCTGCAACATGACAAAATTATCCTAGGTGGAGACCTTAAATTTTCTATGTGTTTATCAGGGTCTTGGGGTCATCATGCCCAGGTCGATCCCCTCTTTGCCTTCTTTGAACATATACTGGAGAACCATATCTTTATTGATATCCCCTCTGCAAAGATTCTTCTTACATGGAGAAATAGAAGGATAAGAGAGGATAGTATTGTGAGAAGGCTTGATCATTTCCTCACCAAGGAATGATTACAGGAGTTGGGCCTCATCTTCAGACAGTGGGTTGGATCAGATGGAATATCTTACCACCTGCCAATTTTTCTTGACATCAGGGGAGGAACAAGCAAACCCAGAGTCCATTTTAAATTCAACACCACTTGGTTGAAGGATGCCTCCTATACTTGAATGGTATCGGACTTCTCGAAGGCCCACCCCCCTGATGCTGGAGGAAACATAACAAAAGGTTTTGTCAGCAACTTGAAAGAGCTTAAAATACTATAAAAAATTTGGGCACACAACAAGAGAGAACAGGAAGAACAGGCCCTTAGCGAAATCAAATCAGAAATTACTGCTCTGGAGGACGAGCAAGGAGGGGTTTTCTTATCTAGAGATCAAAAGGATAAGCTCTCTGAGTTAATATCAAAAAGGGGAAAAATACTTAAAGATGGAGAAGAAACCTGGAGACTAAGATGCAGAGAAATTTGGCTAATGGAGGGAGATGACAACACCGAATTTTTTCACAAATTTTCCAATGGGCACAAGGCAATCAACACTATTTGGAAACTGAAAAATGAGCAGGGGGAGGAAGTGCATACCTTCCAACAATTGGCCTCACTAGCAACATCTCACTTCAAGCATATATATCAAGCTCCCCCCAACGCCATCCTTGTTGAGGTCATCAGAGTGGCACAACTCTTCCCTCGGTTTTTATATCAGGAGAATGTTATGGAGTTGAATAGGGAAGTCACCTTAGGGGAACTTGAGGTGACTCTGAAATGGTTTATGTGAGACAAGAGTCTTGGATCCGATGGCTGGTCGGTGGAGTTTTACATTGCCTTTTTTGAAATTCTTGGAGATGGCCTACTCAAGGTCATAGAAGATTGTAGGACATCGGGTTGTATGCATGGGGCCATCAATACCATGTTAATTTCCCTCATTCCCAAATCAGACAACCCAACCTCTTTCAATCACTTTCGCCCCATCTCCCTTTGCAACTGCATTTATAAAATAATTGCAAAAATCATTGCAAACCGACTCTGCCCCATCCTCTCCACCCAAATATCCTCAGAACAATTTTCTTTCCTTCAAGACCGTCAGATTCATAAAGCAATTGGTACTGCACAGGAAGTGATGCACTCTATCCAGACAAAGAAGATCAAAGGTATGATCATCAAGGCTAACCTCTCAAAGGCTTTTGATTGGGTAAGTTGGCTATATCTTCGAATGCTCCTAACTCATCTTGGCTTCCCATATGAGTTGATAAAATGGATCATTTGTTGCATCACAAACATATCCTTTAGTTTTTTGGTAAATGGAGCGGCTTCACTTTTCTTTCACTCTGAAAGAGGCCTCAAGAAAGGGCGCCCCCTGCCCCCTTTTATTTTTCTGCTGGTCATGGAGGGACTCAGTAGACTTATTAAAGATATTCATCTCAGAGGTAGACTCATGGTTATCAGGATTACTAACAACTGCATTATTACTCATTTACTCTTTGTGGATGATGTGTTGATATTCCTAAATGGTGGCATTGGGGATCTGACTACCCTTCAAAACACCATATCCCTCTTCCAATCCCCAACTAGTATGGTTATAAAAAACTCTAAATCCACCATCACCACTTCTGATTGCACCCCTCATGAGGTCAAGTTTACGCTCCACCATTTCCCTTTTGCCCTAATTCAGTTGGAGGATGGACTAAGGTATCTAGGCTATAGGCTAAAGCCCTATGGATACAAAATAACTGACTAGACATGGCTTATATCTAAGCTAGAAAGAAGAATCAATATCCGGTACCATAATTATCTATCCATGGTTGGAAGACTAGTCCTTATCAAAGTATTTTTTGAGGCCACCCCGGTGTATTGGATGTCCCTAGCCTGGATATCAAGAGGAATCCTCACTAGAATACAAAATATCTATTGTAGGTTCCTCTAGAAAGCCAATCAATCTAAAAGGATCTTTGCATGGGAAAAATGGGACCTGCTTACCCTCCCTATGAAACGGGGAGGCTGGGGAATAAAAAAATTGGATGACTTCTCATCTGCTTTGGCAGCCAAGCTAGGATGGAAGCTGATCTCGACCAATAGCCTTTGGACTAAGGTGGCTACTTCCAAGTAAATTTCACTATTTAACCTGATGAACTGGCTTAGACAAACAAGCTGCAATAAAAGTGGAATTTCAATCATCTGGAAAGCAATGCTACATTCACTGCCTCTCATCCGTGATGGAATCACTTGGAGAATTCAAGATGGTGCTTCTGTTTGCATCGGACTGGACCCATGGATTGGGTGTGGTAATGCCCACGTCCTCCCTGATGAACTGAACCTCCACCTTGCCAACTCGAGAATTACTCACATCCACCACATTGCTAACATGGAGAGATCCACTTTCCTTCATCAGGCCTGGAAATCAGCTGATGGATTGCATATCCCACAACAGTGGCATCAACAGTGGACAGACTACACAGTGGCCTTATTAGAATCTCACATCAGAATAATTGAGGGGGAGGACGAAATCATATGGGCACATGCAAAAAGTGGGTGATACTCTCCCAAAGAGGGTTACCTTTGTTTAGCTAGAAACCATAGACCATAGCCTATAGATATATGGTGGAAAGGCATGTGGAAGCTCAAATATCCCCCAAGAACTCGAGTATTTATGTGGTCAATTTTTTAAAACAAGACCCCCACAGGTGACAATCTGAACAAGAGAGGAAGCAAGGACCATTTTGGTGCAGCTTATGTAAGGACATCGCAGAATCACTAGACCACATTTTCCTCTTCTGCCCTATCACCATTGATCTCTAGGTATCTGTTCTCGTGAACATCCCTACTCAGTGTACATGGCAGGGACAGACTGCCAGAGATGCTTGGACCACATGGTGGTCATCTGCAGCCCTGGCTAAGGCTAGGAACCTTCCCCTCCTCATCTTCTGGGAAATCTGGATCGCTCGAAACTATCTCATCTTTAAGGACACTTCTCCCCATTGGCCCTTCATCTCTGCTCGACTTCTCGTAGACTATAAAAACATTCCTGATGATGATGAAGAACCTCCTCATAGGCACATAGTCCCAGAAACCATTGACCACACCTAGACACGGGCCTTCTTTGATGGATCTGCCCAACAATCAAGATCTGGGGGGGGTGCCATTCTACATCTGTCAGAATCCCATCACTTCCAAATTCAAATGCGGCTTGGAGGGGGTAAAAACAATTATGTAGAGCTCATCACTGCCAAATATCTCATTCAGTTTGCATTAGAAAAACACTGCAGCAAGCTACAACTATTTTTGGACTCAAAAATAATATGCAATTGGATTAATAGATCATCAATCTGTCATGCATACACACTGAGGCCTATCTTGGATGATTCCCATAGAATTATCTCTTTATCTGACAACTTTGTTTGCCGTCATATATACAGGGAACACAACACAACTGCATATATGATATCCAAGGAGGCAACAGTCAAGCCACGTGATACATGGATGATCTAGGAGCTGAGGGAGGAAGCTCACTACCAGTACTATCATCGACCATTTATGGACCATATAGTATAGGCTCAATAGGAGCCTGTGTTTTTTTGTTATATGTTAATATTATCATGTTTATACTTTTATTAATTGTATCTACAGACAGACATACTCTTTGAGAAGAGTATTTTTTTGATAACATTATATGAACTCAACAGATGATAGAGCCTCCCTGGGTGGAGAGCTGACTATATTTTCTGTTTTACTTCTAAAATGATAGGCACTCAGCCTCATATACTGCATATGCGAACATCATCTACAACATGTAATTTTCCTTAATATAATGAAAATTATGATTTTTCCAAGGGGAATATATATATATATAT
>APFE031688478.1:9347-34331 GCA_000404065.3 Pinus taeda | reverse complement strand
TTGGATTCTCCAAGGAAGAGTTATGTGAAATCTCCCACAGTGACTTGATTATAGACTAGTTCAGTAGAGCGAACTTGTACGACCTTCCACGAGTCACTGTTTCGACCTTTGGATCTAAACAAATGCGCACAAGAAACTAAAGTCCGTTCTCTTTCTGCACCTTCTTACGAAATTTCAATCCGATGCTTAGAGAGAGAGTTATGACGATTTTCCCCAGGTCACCTGTTTTGAATGTAATTCAGGAGTCTGCAAAAAGGCCAACTTCCGCAGATCATATCTCCGCAAATATCGCACCAAAATCTCTGAAATTTGCACCCAAGGTTCAGCGCGATTGCTTCTCAAATGGGTTTTTTTGCGACTTCTGAAACGTCCCAGAAAAAAATTTATAGTGAACATTCCACGATGATTTGTTTGGAGCAGCGAAACCCTAGAATCCAAAGCTCTGATATCAAATGTTATGAAACCAGCTCAAGAAAAGATAGAAAAGATAGATCAATGCCTTAAAATTTAGCCTCTTCGAGGGGGCAACCTCCTTTACATTACATAAATGAACAATTCTTGGATGATTCAAATTGACAAAACCTCCTTTCTTATATAGGAGTCTAAGGAGTCACAATATAACCCAGCTGACCTAACCAATAATAATATGAAGCCACAATAGTAACATTAGTGGGCTTATATGGGGTACAATAGTAACAATATGGGCACTATGTGGGTACATCAATATAATAAGTGGGTTTTACTAATAACAATAAGGGTTACACTAGTAGTATAGGGGCCTAACAAGATATAGCTAACTATTTGGTTACAGGGAAACTACCTACACATTTATTTCCTGGTGAAAGAAGAAAGATTATTCAGGAGATTTCAAAATGTTCATGGATTTATAACGAATTGTTTAAAATAGGGCTAGATTTTATGATCAGAAGATGTGTTAGGGAAGATGAAATCCCTGGTATTCTAAAGGCATGTCATGATGAACCATGCGGTGGACACTATGCTAACAGAAGGACAGCCTATAAAATCCTCTCTTTAGCATATTATTGGCCATCCCTCTTCAAAGATGCAAAACAATATGTCAAAAGGTGTGACAGCTGCAAAAGAGTAGGGAAACCTACCCCCTCAAATGAAATTCCATTACAACCACAGGTACTCATCGAACCCTTTGAAAAATGGGCTTTAGACTTCATTGGACCTATTAACCCACCATCTAAACAAAGAAAGTATATATTGGTATGTACTGAATATGTCACTAAATGGGTAGAAGCCAAAGCATTATTTTCTGCCACTGAGCTTTCAGTTCTTAGTTTTCTTTATGAGGATATGTTTTACTAACTTTGTTGTTCCAAGAGAAATTGTGACAGATCAATGAGGTCAATTCACATCCAAACTGGTGGAGACGCTGATGGAAGAGTACAAGGTCAAGCACAAAAAATCTACTCCTTACCATCCACAAGAAAATAGTCAAGTGGAGTCCACAAACAAAGTCGTTGAAGGCATCATTACCAAGACTGGTCATCTACATAGAAGAGATTGGGCAGAAAGGCTTCTCGAAGCCTTACGGGCCTACAGAACCACATGGAGGAATACATCAGGACATTCTCCCTATGAGCTTGTTTATGGGAAAGAAGTTCTGCTCCCCATTGAGTTCCAAGTTAGAACTTTCAAGATGGTAGTTCAATTGGGAATGGATCTATCAAAAGCCCAACAGCATAGAATGGAGCAGTTGAATGAAATAGATGAGATCAGACAAGAAGCAATCCTAAGAACTGATCTAGTTCAATATCAAAGAGCTAAGTGGCTGTACAAATACATCAAGGAGAAAAAGTTTCAAGAATGAGATTGGGCATTGCTATTTGATTCCAAGTTCAAAGATTTCAAAGGTAAATTTCAGACTCATTGGCTTGGGTCATATGAGATTGACAAAGCCTTTAGCAATGGAGCGGTAAGAATCAAAACCATTGATGAATATCAAACTCCTCTTATTGTGAATGGTCACAGATTAAAAGTCTATCAAAAGCCACTCTCAAATAAGGAATTTGTCAAAATATTTGAAGATAATTATGCAATAAGGGTGGTGAAGAAGAATCCTTCTTCTCCACCAGCCTAGTCCTTGTTCCTTTTTGTTTTATTAAAAAAATAAAATTGTATAAGCCTAAAAAGAAATCACTGATTGGCAGTCTTATATAGAAAATATAGGGTGAAAATCAGAAACTTCTGATGGCCTATATTTTCCAAAAAAAATCCCTCTCATTTCATTCATAGTTTCTTGTCACTTCACTTCATTTCATTTCACTTCACTTCATTTCATTCCATTTATCATCACATTTCACCAATAAAAGCCCTTTCATGACCAGTTTTCATTCACTCAGTCATCATTCATTTTCATCCATCTCCATTTAGTCATATGATCATTGTGTTAGTTTTCGCAGCTGAATCCTGTTTCCGTAGCTAAAAAATGATTCCTCAGTTGTTTGTTGATTCTGCAACTAACACTCTATTATTCAGCACTGACAGTCAGATGTTAGCCAAATAATAATGAGAACCAAATGCATGTATGCAAAAGGAAAATATTTTGAAGATATAAAGCACCTAAAGCATCAGCAGGAAGCAGCCAATCAAAAGGTCAGTGGACGGAAGTGGTAAGATCTAAGGTATGAGCAAAATTCATTTAAAATAGAATTTTAAAGCACATTCTATATAGTTATGAAACCACCGTCTCCACTATGTGTAATGATTCACCTTGATATATTTCATAACCACTCCATGGTCTTTACATAATTCCACCACGAACTTTGCATTAAGTTTTAACAGCCTCATGATCCGCCTTCGAATTTAACTCTTGTTTAAGTGTACTTTGACATTCCACCTGTTGAACTGGGTAATTATGAGGACGTAATCTATTTGATCACGGATCTTTCCTGCTGCACAAATTCTGCAGCCATTTTTTGTGCATGCTAACATCTATTCCACAGCCTTCTAATTCAAAGCTCTGTCGGGCTCACTCTATTTCCATACTATCCCATTGAAGTTGCATTTGTTATTTCTGCCCTGTTCACATAAGCCTTAGCTCCGTGAACTCATTTTCACTACATGTTCTCTATTCTTCCATCAACCGTTTCACCTCCGTGAGTCCATTACTCACAGTCGATCACTCACAGATGTATTTTTAAGGTAGAGGAAGGAATGGGCCTTCTAGTAAGAACCGAGCCGGATGGGCCTAACTTCATGCAGGGTTATCCACAATTGAAAAGTATATTAAGGAAGGCATGGTGACTGCAGTTCATCCAGAAATTCAGAGGTCACAACAAAGAAGTCATGAAGACATTTGCAAGGTATTTTAATGGCATGGAAGTTGAGGTTGGTGATCTTAAATTCTTAGTCACAGAGGCATCTATCATAGCAGCAACGGAACTCCCACAAGAAGGGGAACGGTGGTTCAAAAACAAAAACATTGATGACAAGGCTTGGAGGATTATTTTGCGTAACCCAGGTCTGGATATAACTATCTTCAAACATGGAATCCATGTTTCTTCTCTAGAGGAAAAGTGGACTATTTATTATTGATAATCCAGAAGTTTATTACATGTGAAGGACAGTTTGGGTCCATGTACATGTACCACACTCGGTTGCTAATGAATTTTCTAGAAAACCAAACCATCAATTTGCCTTATTTTCTATTGAATAGCCTGAAAAAGATGTCCATAACTGTACAAAAGAACCTGGATGACGTAGAGCCCCACCTTTACCACATGGCCTTGTCAAAATTTTGATTGAAAAACAGTTGAAGGAAAGAAAAGATACTTGGGAATAGTTTTTGATTAGAAACTTCTTTCAGGACCCACCTGAAACACCTGAAAGTAGCTCAACAAAGAAAATTAGGAGAAAGAAAACAAGTATGAACATTTAAGACACTCCTACTAACATATCTAAAGACACTAGTAAGGAAGAGAAGCTGTTTGAGAGTAGGAAGGAAAGAATTGAAGGTAGGAAGCAAAGGAGACTAAAGGAGAAAAGAAATATTGAGGCTGCCTATCAAACCCCAAAACCTTCCTCAGAAGAAGATAAAATACTGTCTAAAAGACTCATCTACCTTAAGGAACAATTAGTTGTACCAAAGAGGAAAGGGAAATAAAAACAAAGTGTGGAAAAAGGAGAAACCAGCTCATAGATTCTAAGGAGGAGCTCCAAACTTAAAGAAAAACTGAAGAAAGTAGAAACTAAAGGGGCCCACTTCATTGACTTAGGAGAGGAAACAATGGAACAATCTCCAGCAATCTCTCCTGGTCGTAGCCCACAACATTCTCCTTTTTCTCAACCAAATATTGAGATCAGTCCTCCAGATATTGAGATTAGTCCTTCTCAACCGGATTTTGGGGTCAGCCCAAGAAAGGCTACACTTGAGATAGATCCAAACCAGCAAATAATGTATGATTTTATTGAGTCGTTGGAGAATATTTCCACAGATCAAGGCACTTCATCTACCCAGCTTAATACAACATAGGAAGCTCTAATCCAATCACTAAAATAGGAAGTTTTTGAACTAGAAGTCCTGAATAGGCACATCAAAAGAGAAAATGAAACATTAAAAGAACAGAGTAGGTTGGATAAAATCTTTCACAACAACACCATGTTGCATCTTGGGTTGTGGCAGAAGAAAATAGGAAATTTAAGGAAAGGAGAAGGAGGTTGAGCAGAGCTCTTATCAACCTCAAATTCAGGTGCCTAATGAGGAAGCCTAAGATGACAGTGGTACCAAGAAAGAAGCAAAGAAGGCTGAATGTGTTAGAAGAAGTCTCAGAACACATGAACTGAGGAGAGGATGGTCATAGTTTTGGTTGCATGAGGACATGCAACACATTCACAGTGGGGGTATGTTGAGCCCTAAAACTACATCTCTTCTACACACTTTCCTAGAATTTTTCCCCTCACCAGTACCTCATAAGCTATCAAAGATCATTACATCTTAATTCTGAGAGTGCATTTATGTGGTTTTCTAACTATATTTTTGTGTTTTCTATTTGACTTAGATTTTGCTCATCAGCTGCAGAATGCAGCCACTTTCCCTAGCTAACTCAACTTTTTGTAGTTGTTTTTGTTGATCTCTAAGTTACAGGTGTCATCAAGCAAAACGAGGCATGTGGGCAGTTTAGGAATGATCTGGATGTGGATCAGGTCCTATTGGTTAAACTAAATTTGTAGAGGAAAGCCTTGGTCAAATAATAGTCAAATGAAGAGTTCTACAGCAAACAGGTCTCTTTTTTCAACACGTGAAGCATCCAAGGCCGTTCCTAGATCCATGGCTTCATTTTGACAGTTATAGACTACCTCCACGATGCAAATCCAACAGCCACCTTTTGGTAGATTGAATGATCTTGGCAACCATCATGCTAAGCTCATGGATGCTGTCTTTTTACGTGTCCTCTTTTGAAGGTGCTTCATAGGAAAATTGTTATGTAATTTCCTTTATAAATAATACGTTTGTAAAATGCATGTAGCTAGTTAGTTTTTGATGTAAACTTGTTGTTAGTTCATGTACTGTGTCATGACATTTGTCCTACTATTGTAACGAGAGGATCCTTCCTCTGTTTTGCATTACAAAAAGACTCTGTTATATATGACTGTGTGAGCATTATTTCGGACTGACAATGTGTTAACCAAGGTTGTGCAGAGGGCCCCTACTAGCTGAGGTTTTGTTTCTTTATTTCTGTAAAGTTTTTATATGATGTTGTCTTATTTCCATTGTAGATATTTCATAGTTTGTTCACTTGTGTATATTTCATATTTTAGTTATGATGTTAATGTTTCATTCCTGTACATGATTTTTCAAGCATTGCATATTTTTGTTAACACTGATAAGTGTGTTGTAGGATAGGCTAGGCCTGAGCATTTTCATACAATTTTTGCAATAACTAGTGATTGAGATTGGCCTCTCTGCTAACTTTGTTTTTCTTAGCTTTTCAATTTCAATTATGCTTTGATTTGAGTCTTATTCATTTGCTTTATTAGTTAGTTTAGATATCAAATTCTTCATATCATTGACGTTATCTCCAGAGCCATGGATTAACCTCAAAAAGCTACTTGGCGAGCTATCGGATTATGAGTGAAGTGATTTGATTTTAGTTTTATTTTTCTGCAACTAGATATCAGGTTCTTCATATCATTGACGTTATCTCCAGAGCCATGGCTTAACCCCGAAAAGCTACTTGGCGAGCTATCAGATTATGAGTGAAGTGATTTGATTTTACTTTTATTTTTCTACAATTAGATATCAGGTTCTTCATGTTATTGACATTATCTCCAGAGCCATAGCTTAACCCCGAAAAGACTACTTAGCGAGCTATCAGTCTATAAGTGAAGTGACTTGATTTTATTTTGATTTGCAAGTAGGTAATTTAGATATCAATTCCTCATATTATTGAAGCTATCTCTAGAGCCATAGCGTAACCCCAAAAAGACTACTTGGCGAGCTATCGAACTATAAGTGAAGTGAATTGATTTTACTTTTACTAGTTTGCAGTTTTTGATTTGTTTGAGTGCAGTAGCTTAACTTATTTTTTTGTATTTAGATGAACAGCATAGATAGTGATTTTATGATCAGTAGTTCATTATTCATTTGATTTGAATATCTTCACATTTACATTCTTGTCCAAGTATTAATTTCATCACTAGTATGTTTTGAGACCCTCTGAAGTGCTAAGCTCTGGAAATCATCATAAAGGACATAATTGCCTTAAAATCTACATCAATACTTGCCTTCTAAAGTATTCTCAAAACTTAGGAATAGGATTCCCATTCACATTAGGAGATAAACAAAGATAAAACCCCCAAAACAGAATAAAAATTGAAAACAATAAAAAGTAAGAAAGAGGTTGTCTTGCACATATAGTGCGACACACTTCATCAATTTACGAATACTGGATTGATAATTAATGTAGCAATTTAGGACATACTAAATTGACTAAACAGGAAGCTATAAATTAAATAAAAATCTTTGGAGGACTAAAACCAACATAATAGATTTGAATATTTAGTTCTAGTTATCGATGTAAAACTACAAACTAATAAAATTAAGATCTTGTGAGATCCCAATGGGAACTCTTGAGTTTCCTTACATCAAAGAATTAGAGATAAGGTGTAAAAATGAAATTTCTAACATACATCATGGTGGAAATTTAAAATTAAAATAAATATAAAGAAAGGGATAGTAATGCAACCATAAAAACATATGGAAGGTCTGGGGGCACTTTCAATTGGATCCTGAAACAAAAAAAGGGTTTATTATAATATCTATCTATCTATCTATCTATTCTATCTATTCTATCTATCTATATATATATTATATATATATATTATATATTATATATATATATATATATATATTATATATATTACAAAAAATAATATTATAAATTGTGATATTTCCGTTAAGTGGAACCTATCTCTATTTTGGTGAACATGAAACAAAATACTCCAATGGCTTGTACTCGGCAATGTACAAATGAGCTCATCCCCTCACACCCATTTAATAATAATAATAATAATAATAATAATAACAATAAAAATAGGTCACTACAAAAGAAGGAGAGGCTATAAAACCACACAAAGAGGAACCAACGAACAAAACAAAATTCACCTTTTACCCATATGAAAAATTGTTACAAGTAGCTTCATTGAAGTTATATACCTAGTATGTGAGCCATGTTCAATAAATCTACGTGAGTGACTATGCCTCGTGAACCCATGGAGTAGTAGTTTAGACTCCATGAGCCAAGCCAAAATGAACCAAGGATATATGGAAAGAATTTTAATTTCCAAAACCAAACCCTAAAAGCATTTAGCATTGTTGCATTGAAGGTTTAAGATCAGAATCATTGATATTGCACCCACCTGACATTCCATGTGAACTCACATGTGCACATGCTACATGGCCTTCATAGATAAGGACGTGTGTATAGTCCATAAAATATTTATACCCCACATGTACTAATAAAGGAATGGTATCCTAATAAAACAAACAAAAGAGACAATGCATTCCCTTGTGAAATGTAAGATGAATTACGACGCATAATATTATAATAGTGTATTATCACCAGTATAAGGTCTAAAACATATTCCAAAATCCTAGAAATATCTTCAATGAATAATGTACCACCACATCAATGTAGAAATAAAATATATATGGGATAACAACATTTACTAGTTTTGAACAATTATTCCAATAGATGGTCACTCAAGGTTTGATTGTCCAAATACAGAACAAAATTTTCTTAGTTATAAAGAGTAGAAAGAAGAATTGTATTCACCATATTTAGTCCAATCAATGTAAATATAATATAATTATCTTTGATAAGGAGAAAGTTAGAAAGGAAAAAAAAAGGATATGGGTTTACATTAGAGGGAAGCACGTAAAAGTATTTCATATCCTAAAATTTATTCAAAAGTCCACATAAGCAATTAAATCATTATTATTCTAGTTGGACAAATAGATAATTTTTAAAAAAAGGTATGAAAATGTTGTACATAGATGAGATATGTTACACAAAAAATCCAATAGAGATGGTTAATGTCATGGTTTAAGGCCTCAAATATGTCGTCTAAGCTCTAGGACTTTATTTAGGGTCTAAATATTTATTTCATATGAATTCATAAAATAAACTTGTAGTGGGAGGTAAATGTAGCACATGACTTCATGCATTATGGGCGCTCATTTTAGATAAGATCCATTTTTCTTTTGTTAATATTTAATGTAGCTTGTACTCACCTATTTGATTAAGATTCACCATAGCTTGATCCTAGTGTATCCATCCACTATACTCATATTCCTCATGCAACACCTACATGACTACACAACAATTCAATGTGAAGCATTCAAAGCAATATATGTCAAATCCATGATTAAAGAGACAATCATCCCCCATATTTTACCCATAATGTATACATTTCACATGATACCAGAAATCAGTGATTTTATTATGCAAAGAGATACTTCATTATATTGAGAATGTTATTATATACGTATAGCTTTTAATAATTTAGGTTCATTTTTAAATTTACATAACTATTTGGTACTTTGAATACATTTAAATATATTATTGGAATGCATGTGTAAGTTGTCAATAGTTGATAATTTTTTTCATTAATGTCAAGTTTCATCGTTGATGTGAATTTCAAGGGGAATTTGTTGATTTCACATTCTTCTCTGAGATATTTCTATGGTATATGGAGCTTAACTCCCCAAGAATGAAGAAAAAATTGAGTTTGACTTGATGGAGCCCAAGAATAGTTCCAAACGATCAAGGTTTCAGTGTATCTAGCCATAAGGGCATTCGGGCGGATAAGGGTGCACAAACGCATATAGGAATCTAGGCCTCTAGGATAGCAACAATGAAATGCATATGAAAACAACCAAATCTAAGATTCCTCCCTGCCAAACGAAATGTGGACCCCAATATGACACTGAAACACACATGGAGATAGGTGGCAATGAAAAGTCGTTGACATGGGAAACAAGTGACATGTTGATGGAGTAGCACCTTCACGTGAGGACTCATGATGTCAGGTCCCTATACTACTAGTATAACCCCTTATTTTTATTAGTGAAAACCCTTTATTATATTGTTGTGGCCATGTAGTCCCCATATTTTTATTATTGTGCTCCATAGAATCCCACTGTTGTTATTGTTCTGCTTTTACATTATTATTGTTATGTCGGCTCTGATTGTATTATCACCCCTTAAACTCCTATATATAGAAAGGAGCTCTTTTAATTTATATCATCCAATAATTATTCATTTGTATAATGTAAAGGAGGTTTCCCCCTTGAAGAGGTTGATTTTTAAGTTGTTGAACTATCTTTTCTATCTTTTTTCGAGTTGGTTTCATAACATTTGGTATCAGAGGTTTGGATTCTATGGTTTCGCTACTCCAAGCAGGTCATCATGAAATTTTTACTATAACTTTTTATCTACGAAGTTTCAAAAGCTGCAAAAAACAACCCATTTGAGGTGAAATCATTTGGAACCTTGGGTCCAAATTTCAGATATTGTCTCACTATATTTTCAGAGATATGATCTAAGGATGTTAGGGTTTTGGCAAGCTCGAGAATTCCATCTCAAACAGGTCATTGTGTCATAGTTTTGATTCTATGAAGATTCAGACTATGAAATTAAAACACATTTGAGCCAAAACCTGGTGAAGCGCGGACCTAAATTTCAGATCTTGTGTTGCTATATGTTTGGAAATATGGTCCAAGAAATTTAGGGTTTTTGCAGACTCTCGAATTACATTCCAAATAGGTGACGTTAAGAAAATATTCATAAATTTCTCTCTAAGCATCATATTGAAATTTAGTAAGAAGTTACAGAAAAAGAATGGATTGTGCTTTTCTGTGTATTTTATTCAGGTCTGAATGTAAAAAAAGTGACATGTGGAAGGTCGTACAAGTTCGCTCTATTGAATGAGTCTATAATTAGGTCATCGAAGGAGATTTGGCATAACTATTTATTGAATAATACAATATTGTTCGGACTAGTAGCGTTAGAAAGAGGACTCAGAGAGCTACCATGGGCCAAAATTTTAGAACTTGAAGATCTAAAATTACATAGTTACAATCGTTTAAATAACGAGATCCTAAAATCAAGAAAGATAATGACTAGAATCAAGAAAATAGAAACACCTAATAAGAAAAATTGGATGGATGATTTGAAGAATGTGATCGAAGCTAAGATAAATAGTTTTATATGTGCCATTGAAGATAATATAGATGGTCTGGAAGCATATTTGAAGAAAGGCATGGAAGATTTGAAGAAATACATGGAAGGTTTGAAGGAAGGTGGGACAAATATTCCACAAGAAAGGCCTCCTAGTGATGAAAAGGTAGTAGAGGGAACTCATAATGAGAAAAAAATAAATGTTAATCATGATTTTATAGAATCTAACATTGGATTGAAGACTCACCATATTCCAAAGATCGATATGAGGAAGTTTGATGGCAAGAATCATAACATGGATACTACAGATGGAGAAATAGTTTGATCTACATGATGTGCAACTGTTACAAAAGGTACATATTGCATCTTTATATTTAGAACCGAGTCAATTTTTATGGTATAAAGGGCTTTTTTCTCGTAAACCACTTGTCACTTGGTCAATTTTCACGGAGGAAATAATAGCACATTATGAGGATACAAAGAGAAACACCTTCTTTAGCCAATTAATAAATCTCAAACAAAAGGGTTCAATGGAAAAGCACATTTAGGACTTCTAAAAATTGAATATAAGGGTAAATGATATTCCAGAGATGCAAAGGATTTATGTCTTCATAAGGACATTAGAGGATAACATCCAACAAGGTTTGTATTTGGGAACCTGATTCATTGAAGCACACATTTAGGCTGGAAAGAAAAATTGAAAGCAAAATTATGGCAACAAGAAATCCTACTACTCACAATTATAAAGATGGAAGTGTTGTTGGTCTTATCCTTCCACAACCTACAAGGTTGACACCACAACAATTGGAAGAAAAAGGAGAAAACAACCTTTGTTATAGTTGTGATAGAAAATACACTAAAGGTCATAAGTGTGCTGAGAAGAAATTATTTTACATTGATTGTGAAGAGGAAGAAGGAAAGGATCAAGAAACGTCAAAAGAAAGGATATACACCAAGAACCAACCCTCGAGAAATAAGAAATGAATCCGACCATATCTTCTAATGCATTGGCAAGAAATACCACTCAAACCCTCAAGATAAAAGGGCATATCAAAAAGATAAAGGATAACCTCACTTTCACGCAAAATCAAATGGAATGATAGGTAGATTAACATCGCAGTGAAAGACGTTTTGGTATATGTGACTGGGTCATTTTGTGAATATAACCATACAAACAAATGTCCCTCAAGCAAGCTAAGAAGGCAAATAAATTATCACCAAAGTACTATGGTCCTTATAAGGTGCTACAAAAGATTGGTACTATGGCATACAAATTGGAGCTTCATACATCTTCCCAAGTGCCCCGATCTTTCCATGTTTCATGCTTAAAGAAGGTGATAGGTGACAAGCACCCAATTCAAATAATATTGTCAGAACATGACAAGGAAGAAAAAATCATATTGGAACTTGAAGCAGTCACGGAAACAAGAACTCGAAAGCTACCAAATTGATGAATTTAAGAGTATCTCATCAAGTGGAAGAACTTACCTACTAAAGATTCCACATGGAGGACGAGAATTTTATACAAAAGCATCTAGAACTACTCAAGCATTGAGGACAACACTTTTTGAAGGAGAGGGGCATGTTAGGTCCCTATACTACTAGTGTAACCCTTTATTGTTATTAGTGCAACCCCCTTATTATAATGTTGTTCCCATGTAGCCCCCATATTGTTATTATTGTGCCCCATAGAAGCCCACTATTGTTATTGTTGTGCCCTTACATTATGATTTTTATGTCAGCTCTGATTATATTATGACTCCTTAGACTCCTATATATATAAAGGAAGCCTTATCAATTGTATAATCCAAGAATTGTTCATTTATGTAATGTAAAGGAGGTTGCCCCCTGGGCATGAACTTCAGCGCCCTTTGACGGCTGGAGAGATGGCCTTCGCTGCGTATCCGATCCGGGCAAGAGATGAAACCCTCGGCAAGATGATCATCGGAGGCGGCGTGGGGGGCAAGGCCGTAGCCCTCCACAGGATCGAAGGCAAGAACATTCTGCGTGAGTTTTATGACCCTCTTAAAACCTCTGAAGCAGCGTCGATTAGGCGGAAAAATACCTGGAGTTTACCGGAGGTTGTGGAAACAGTGTTTACCCTACGCCCATACCGCCCAATGCATGATGGGTCAAACGAAATTGTAGCCGATCTGAAGGAGAAGAAAACAAATCCGCCCGAGACTAGAGAGCTGCAGTCGATCTTTGTTCTTGGGGTCAGAACTCGTTTTGGAGGCGGATTTTTTACAGAAAGCGGACGGGCATATTCCGAATCTGCCAACCCTGGTTATGCATGTAAAGTAGTAGGGTTGCATGGGGCAGTTCCGCCGGTGGACCTTTTTGCATGGCTCTTTTCTTGCAGATCCAGGACGGAGACCACAAATATGAAAAAGATGCAAGACTTCCAGGAGGTTAGGCAGTTGGTTGGTGATTATATACACCGATCAAACAGAGAGCTGGCAGATCGCGACAAGCAAAGGGTAGAAGGCCGCAAGAGAAGTCCAGATCTGGAAGATCGCCGACAGATAGATCACAAGGAAGCCAATCACTATAGCTCCAGGGTGGAATGATTAGATCTGGCCAGATCTAGGCAAAAGATAGATGGAAGCCAGCCAGACCCAGAACTCAAACCAGTAAAATGGGACCTGAACAAGGCAGACACAGCAGATCTGAAGCAAATCTTTATCAGATCAACGAAAGGAAGACACGTTTGTGTGCAGATATGGGAATGGATGACTGTATTGGAATTAAAAAAAGAGATCCAGGTCAAACTGGGTACTCCAGCTGCATTACAAAATCTTTTATTTTCAGGGCTCTGCATGCAGGATCAAGACACACTCCAGCATTACAGGGTTGCAAAGGACTCAACTGTTATCCTCAATCACCGATTGCGAGGTGGATCAAAGGGATCTACATTAAAACCTACAAGATCCTACAGAGGTGCAGCAAAAGGGAAAGAATCTCCAAAGGGGAAAGAACATGCAACTGTTAATATACCTCCAGGGCAGTATATCGTGGATGAAGTACCAGAGAGCCTCTCCATTCCGTTGGATATCCCAGAGGTAAAGTGCATATTCTCAGATCTACAAAAAAATGTCGTTATTTGTAGATTTAACGGCTTCTGGCCTAGATCGGATGCTTTGTATCAATGGATTCACACGGCATGGACAACAAACTGCCGGATACACCTATGCTCGAAGGGTTTTTTCATAGTAGTCTTTCGCGTTGAAGAAGAAAGGGAAAAAGCTCTCGCTGAAGGACCATGGTTCTGGGGCAGTGCGGGATTATTCGTTACCCCTTGGTTCCCAGAGTTTGATCCAAATACCATTACCTTTACACAGATTGACACAGAGAGACATTTAAAAGGAATCTTTACCTTTGCTAGAATCTGTGTCGAGGTAGATCTTAGTCAAGGGTTACCGGAAAGCATCATCCTGAATTTCAACAATACTCAATGGAAAAAACCTTTGGACTATGAGAATACAGCATTTAGATGTAGGGGATGTCAACAAACAGGTCATCTGTTCAATGCATGCAAAAGCCTTAACAAGAGCAAGCCACAACAAAGGAAGCACAAAGGATGGCAGAACATAGATAAAGTCATAAAGAAGAAAACCGCGGAAAAGAAAGCCCCCACAGTATCAGAAGACGAAGAAACAGAAGCAGAGGAGGATGATACCACCATAGAGGAGGTTGAAATAGAAAACCAGAAGGAAAATACAGCAGTCAACAAGGATCTACAACCACACTCAATTCAGGCAGAGACCCAGCAAAATCAGGCAGAAATGATAAGAGTGGATCAAAGTATGGGAGGCATCAAACGGCAGCATCACTCAGATACTTCAGATTCAGACAAAGAAACAGGGCAGCAGAATGTAACAACACAGTTAGTCATTGCTTCGACCGAGCCCACTGTGGGAGAGTGGCGCAAGGTTTAAAAGAAAAAGGGGCGAAAAACCTGAAGCGTGAGTTTTACTCACTGCCGTAAGTCAGGCTTTTTTCCCCCTTTTTTTTCTCTTTTCTCTTCTCCTTCTTATTCTTTGTGCACGTTAGTTTCCTAACGCTGCGAGCCCATGTGGCATCATACTGAATGCTTCATTGCATCTGCTAGTGTAACTTTTCATTAATTCATTAATAAAAGGTTATCGTTTTTTTCCTTGGAAAAAAAAAGGAGGTTGCCCCCTCGAAGAGGCTGATTTTTAAGTCATTGATCTATCCTTTCTATCTTTTTGTGAGTTGGTTTCATAACACATGACATATGGATTCAAGTACTTTGGATGTTCAAAGTGACACATGGTAGTACAGGTGGAATCCATATTGTAGTACATGTGGCATCCATGTGATGCTAGATGGCATTGACATGGAACAAATGATGACATGATACTATGTGGTTATAACACATGGTAGGTGGATTTGACATTTTTGGGTGGCGAAGTGGCACTTTTTCATTTTGAAGTGACATGTGGTAGTGATGTGGCAGTGTCATGGCATGACATGTGGCTAAGAGATAATATCATGATGATGTGGCATGATAAGTGGTAGAGAAACAATGTGGAAAGTGATGTGGAAATGACATGGCAGATGATGTGGGCGGCCTCAAGATTCGTGTCAAGAAGTGATTTTGTAAATTTCCTAGTGTTAAATAATTTGATGTTTTTAAAAAATTTGGATTCTAGAGGCAAAATTCCATATGGCCATTTGAGGGTCGAGTTGTGTAAGTGTTTGTTCATTGAAGTGGGAACCAAATATTGAATCCCTAGATCCATTCAAATAAAAAATTTGAAAGTGCTATTTGACCATATGAAAATATGGTGGCAAGGCATTAAGTGCAAAGGGATGTGGGGACTAAATCTTAGATACTCATATCTAGGTCTTAACACCACTATCAAGGTGAAGGTCGGATCTATCCCAGCTTTATATGTTTGTTGGGTCATGAGTCATCCATTGGTGCAATGTTGTTGTGAAGGAAATTGGGGATTAGATACCAAATCACTGGATTCATCTAGATGTGAGGATATTTGGGTTTGGGCTTCATCTAGGTATCCTCTGTCTTGAAAATTGGTCAAGCATGGAAACATTTAGATGCTATATTTAGTAGTGAAAATATATATAATGTAAAATTCCAGACTACATATGTCCAAGGTTAAGGACCTACTGAAATTAAGCCATTGGTGGTGGTTCTTAGTTATATGATTTGGGTACCATAAAAATCAAGGGTTGAGATTGGAAATTCAGTGTTTTAGGGATTCCTCAAATGAAAAGAACCAAATGATGTGAGAAGCCAAGTGTCTCATATTATCATGATCATGAGGGAAAAATATTGTCATAGAAAATAAATATTTTTAGAGTTCGTGAGATGGTAAAAAGTTGCATAAAACATTTATAGTTTGAGTTTATGATTGGAGAGAGAGAGAGAGAGAGAGAGAGAGAGAGAGAGAAGAAACGGTTAGATATGGAGATTTCCTAAGATATGAAGTTGATGTGTACAAGAAAATTGATGGTCTAGAGCGTTGAATATTTATTTGTTGAAAATGAGTTGGGTCCATATCTAGAATTATAAATGAGTTGCTCTGATTTGATTTGATTTAGTTCAACTTCAATCAAAGAATCGAAGAAAGAGAGGGTTTTGAAAAGAAAAAATTACATAACCTTGGCAAAAATAATATTAAAATTTGCTATGAGGGATTGGAGTATTGTTAAGGTAGGTGTTACACAGTAATTTATCACCGCCTTCACTCCCAGTCCTTTCACTGTGTCATGTGTCCAAGTAAAACATGCTCATGTTGAACAAATTCTCTCCTATGCTCCCAATTGAACCACTTTTCCTAAGTGGCTATGGGCTTAATATACGTGCTGAACGACGCTTGTAAATGGTCCATCTGTGTTGCCAGCATAGAAGTACATCTGATTCTCGCGATGGCCTGATTTTATGCACCAGCACAGGGCTATGTGTTAAATTCAATGATGATCTGGCTGGCTACACTGATCACTAGCGATGTCAGCACTGAATATCAGTTATGTGCCCACGATGATCCAGATTGGGTGAATTTGTTCCAACATTCGGCCTTCCAGATGACTCTAGACCTAGTTGTTGGCATTGTTTATGTCGCCCTTCCCTCCCTGGTGTGGTAGTTCCGCCAATTGTGCTACCTTCCTTTGGGATAAGCTCACTCTTCCACCTTTCATGGAGACTCCTTCTCCTATTTAAACTCTCACCATTACTATGAATTGCTAGTCTTTTCGGATAGTTGGATAGTTGAGCGGTGTTGATTAGTGTTTGTGAGTTTGCTAGATAGTCGGTGTGAGAGTGACAAGTGTGGGATTATTGGTAGCTTGTGGAAGGTTGTGAAGTGCCCTTAATCTTGTGCAAAACTTATGAGTGAGAGAACTCTTATATGCTGGGAGATCCATCTCCAAAGAGTGAATGCTTGAAGAACATGCTAGTTGGACCCTACTGAGAAGGCTTGTGACATCAAGACTTTGGTTGTAAGCTAACTCTTATTCCATTGTTAATGCAATCAATGATGTTTTCCTATGTCTTGTATGAAATTTACTTGATAGTTCATGACTTCTTGACTTTGTGAGTAAATATTTCATTGTTGTTTTCCAATTACGTGTTTTGTTGTATTTCCTTTGCATTGTTTCAGGTTGATCACTCATTGAGGAGAAGGAAGCGGAAGCTGGAGCAGTGCAACAGAACTCCATCGACCACCGGTTGAGGTAGGCCTCTAACTTTAACTGCTTAAGAAAAGCTATTGTTGATCTGTCCTTGTTTGTGACTAGACCCACTCTAGGGCTAGAGGGGTTGCCTTTGTCTGTAGAGAGAACACATTCCTGCATCACAAATTGTCAACTCCGCTGGGGAGTTTTGGCCTTCGTTTTTTTCTTGTTTACTCTTGTCTTGATTTTTTGATTTGGTCTCTTTTGATGTTTTGGGGATTAGTCATCATTCCTCTGAGTTTCCTGGGTTGACCTAGGAAATACCCCTGTTTGATTGAAAGATTGACTATTTTTGATTCAGGAGTTTTGGTTCGCCTGTCATTGTTTTGAACATTATCGTAGATTTAATTTTAACAGTTGAGTTGTCATCGCGCTCACCCTTTTGTAATATCCTGTGCATTGCGTAATTGCGCCTCACAGTCACGACAGTTCTGAAATTGGACCATCGCGGGAAAGTTGTGTACTTCCGTGCTGACATCGCTTTGTTGCTGCAGCTAGTGCTTTATCAGCACTTGTTGCTTGTGTATTACCTTTGTTGATTGCTGTAGAATTGCTTTTCTCAATTCTGCCTCCTGAGTTCATCAGTCCTAATGGTCCCTTGCTTTTCTCACTTGGTTGATGACATGTCTTTCATGGTTCATGGTTAAGGCACTCTCTTGTGAGCTTTGTTGAATTAATCTTGTTTTTTTTGCTTATGTGACCTAGATCATTATTTCAAGTTCCTTAAATCTATTGGCTCGGTTGCTTGTTTGCTCAAGGTTCGTTTGCATCTTCTTGTTGGTTTGGTTGAGCCTTCCCCTTAGTCTGTTTTTAGTTGATTGTTTAGTGAATGTTATTGAACCAATCTTTGGCATTGATTCAATTTCTTTTCGCTATCGAACATAGATTACAATTGTTTGGGTCAACCGGGTTTTTCCACACTTGCCTGTTGCTTATTTGTTTCTTCTATATTTAAAGACATCAAAATAGAAAAGGTTGCATTCATTTAGTGTAGGAAAGTGAAAGTGAATTTGCATTTCAAGTTTTCATATTGCAAAGCGAGTGATAAAATATCTCCTTAGTAGTATCTGTGCACTTTAGGAATTGATGTCTATTTGAATTGAGTGAATGCCTTTGTTGTCTTGGTTCTCTTGGTTTGGGAAATATCTCTCTACCCTCCCGTAGGTAGGTGTTCATTGAAGAAAAAGGATTTTTTATTCATTCTAGCTACATCCTAGGATTTATTATATACATACGGTAAGGCCTGAAAACTGAAATGTAATCCAAGATCAACTCTAAAATGAACTAAATAAATCTAACAACGCATTGGAACATAACGCACACTATTTAGAGGTCTAGGCTAGAGACGTGCTCTGGCGTCGTTAAACCTAGTCGCTTTTGTTTCCACTCAAGGTTGGGTGATTCCTCCTTCTGTGACTTAATAGTGGTCTAGTATGGAATTGTGCTCCAATGTACCGTCGAGTATATGTTGGGAGAACCCACTAGGTTTATCATCCTTTATCCATAGGAAGCCATGTTTGTTGCCTTACAAACCATAATACGCCAAACACAACATTCGGGAAGATTCACTGTCGTACAGAAATTCCTTGGTTTTCATATGACTGCCAAGGTGTGTATGAAGTTTTACAGATTTTCTAGTAAACCTCTTGCCTAGTTCTCTAGAGTAGTCACTTTTTCTCCTTTTCGAACTCCCTAAAAGAAAAGTTTCATCTGAGAACTTGTCACTTCAGGCTCATTAAACATTCGAAGGCAACTAGAGTCATCTTTTGGTCCTTTTCTCACGTCTTTAAATATGAAAACGTCAAGTTGTGTTCTTGTGTTTTAAAATTTATTCGGCCATCTTCACTTTTACCCTATTAGATATTGTTTGTGTTAGCTTGATTAGGGTTCTTTCTCATTAGTTTTCCTAGGGTTTTTGAATCGAATCATCCTGGCGGAATCACTGATCCTATCTCCCATTCCAAGTGACCAAAGGTCTCCCTCTTCTGTTGCTCCTGAGATACCGGTTGGTAGTGATACTCTCCCTATTATTCCGAGTATCCAACTGATTAACTCTCATGCTCCAGAAGACAAGTCTTATGATATTCATTGGAACCCCATTTGGGAGCCTTTCGAGGAAGATATTCCTGATACTCCTCCTAGTGTTTCGGTCCCAATGTCTTCTTCTGACATGGATGACACACCCCCAATCACGAGTGAAGGATTCATTGTGATGAGTAGTGAAATTCCTATCCCAACAGAAACTCCACTCTTCACTATCACTCCTCTCGGTGTCACGCTGCCCTTATGCTATAGTGCTTTGAGGGATGTTATGGGTTCTAGGACCTCCCTTACGAGTTCCATGTGGTCTCATACCATCACTCTGACTTCGGATTCTTTTATTCCTCAAATTCACAATGTGTCCATCACCTCATTCCCGACTATTCCAACTGTCTATGTGGCTTCTTCATCCCTTGTTTTTCATGCCGTCACTGCATCCTCAATTGTGACCACTATTGTTGGACCTTCCCCCAGATCGGGGAATAGTGGCCCATCGGCACCTACATCCGGAGTTTTTGATCCTATGCTTATTGCCCCACCTTCTTCTAGTTCCATTCCAGCAGGGGGGGCATACGATCAATATTTTCATGCTCTTCAGAATCCTGGTTTGCAAGGTTCGTTTTATTATTACGATTCTCGAGGAGCTCACCTTTATCACCCCGGACCTTTGCCATTTCAACCTGTGGTTGAGGTCACGGTCCCGTTATCTGTTTCTTGGGGTACCACCAATTATCATGGTGGCCAAGTAGCCGCTGTGAATTTTCAAGGACCACCTTATCAAGGTCAGCCGTCTTACACGCAGCCCTCCTATGGGTAGCAGTATTACGGATAACCTTATCTAGGACAACCTAGAGGCCCACAAGGACAACCCTTCTAGGGACAACCTTTGGCCTCTGGTGGTCAATCATTTACTTATCTTGGGGAACCCTCTGGTAATCCAGGACAACCTTACATGCAACAAGATCAACCTGGTGTGCAGCAGGGCTACCCTTCTCGGCAGGTCGGTCAGCCTTACGTACAGCAAGGCCAACCCACTGTCCAGTTTGGTCAACCATCTGGACAAGTTGGCCAGCCTCAAATCCAATCAGGTCAACCAACTGTCCACTCTGCTTAGCCATTCGGTCCATTAGGACAACCCTCGGTTGTGCAAGGACAACCCAATACCCAGCAGGCTCAACCTTCTGGGCAAATGGTTCAATCTCAATCTCAGCTAGGCAAACCTTTTAGCTAGGTGGCACAACTTCAATTCTCTCAAGGAAATCTTTCTGGTCCTACTCAACCGGGCACTCAAATGATTGTTGCTTCTTAAGCTCCACTCAGTTTTTAGCCCCAGTCTGGGCTCCAGACCCAATCCGGTCTTCAAATGTAGGTTCGATCTCAATCTCGACCTACTTATCAGATGCAGCCTGGCCCCCAGACTCATTTTGGAGCCCAGTCACCTTATGGTTTCCAGCAATCCCAAGGGAAAACTCAATTTGCCCCGTATCAAAATTATCAACAATTGCAGGTGAGTCCTTATTAGAATTACCAGCAATCGTATATTACTCCTCCACGCTAAGTTGGTAATCAATGGAATTCTAGGGGGCAAATCCAGGGTCAGCCATCCAATTATAGTTATAACCCCTATGGACAAAATCCCTATGGATAGAACCCTCTTGGGTCAAATTCACCCATACGGAATCAATGGAGGCAACAAGCAGCTGGTTGGAACTCTGATGGTACCTCCTACCCATGGCCTCAAATGTCCTTTAACCCTCAATTACCCTTTTTAGCAACGTTGGAGTTATCGGATGTCTCCAAACTGACAAATGATCCTATCCTTCTGTTGAAGCCCCAAAAATCGGGTCGACAACAAGGGGGATACCCACCCGGTCCGGACCTTGGTTGGTAGCTTGTTATCCGTTTGATATAGCGGGTCCAACTGGGGATGACGGGACCAGTTTCCAGACCTTGGGTGTGTGTGTGTGTGTAGAGTTTGAACTATGCTGATCTAAGAGGAATTTTAAAGATAATCTAATTCAGACTCTTTAAACTGACTCTATGCTATTGTAATCTAGTGAGAAACAACATATCTGATCTACACTAACCCGGGGTTTATATCTTATATTATGCGATCTAAAAATATTTCGAACAATAACTGGTAATAAAGATCATTTAGCTATCATAAGAATAGAAATCATTTAAAGATAAACTATTTTGCATAAGAAGTTAGGCAAAACAGTTGTGAACGACATATCGCATAATAACTTATTCATATGTCAGATACAAACAATATGACTCCACCGTACAAAAGTGCCAAATGATAACCCATACATTCACATAATGACATATAAACAACTGAAACTATAAATCACTTAAAGAACATAAGCAGGAGTAGTCAAGAGATAAAAGTACCATTTATGACTGGTTCCACTCATAAGCTTCAAGCAACAATGATTTATCTCTCCTTGTTCTAACATCTACTAAGAGTACAGAAGTGCAACATCAGTAGCAGATATCAGATGCAAACATTAATAAACCTTGATCCATCCATTCATCAAAACCATCTCCGAGGGCGCAAAAGTGCATGTTCTGAGGACGCGTTTTTGACAAATCTCCAGACCCTTCTCTAAATGCCTGAGAAGGGTTTAAATACTGCTAACTAATTAACTTGATTACATAAATTTAGGATCTGGTTTTCAAATGACCGTCCTTCTGATAAAGAAGGCTATTTCTAAAATTAAATCTGACTCTAAACTATTTTTGTATTTGCTCCTTAGTGCTGTAAGTGTGCAACATTTGTCTGGGAAGAGTCAGTTGGTTGCCTTCCCCTTTCGTGTGTGCTATAAAAATAGAAGTAACAAGGGCTGGCACCACTTTTTGGTAAACTATCAGATATTTTAGAGAATCTCCCGCTAATTGAGTGTATACTTGGTAATAACCCAAATTTCCCTCAAACTCGTTCTTCTTTTGCTATTTCGGTTTATGTCTTTGCGAACGACTTGATGAGTTAGAAGACTTTACTTTCCGAACAATTCTCTGGATTGAAAACTGCCTTCGTTCTTCGTGGCGGGCTTTTCTAGTGTGTAAGTTTCAGGTCTTTTAGTAATCATGCTGCTTTTGTGTGCCTTTGATTCTGAGCTTCAGATGACCTATTGGTCATTAGCATCTGTTTGAGTGATACTCTGGAATCTGTAGCGCTATCGTATGTGGCACCCGTTTCTGAAGAGGTCTCTTCTGTGTTCTCCGAGTATTGGCGTCTTCCCCTTTTCCTTAGATGTTTCCTGCAAAATTGCTCCATGTTATTTTCTTGTTTTATAGTTTGCATAAAGGAAAAGAATAATGGAAATAAAGATTGACATGAAAGCTTCAGATCTTATGTGTGCATAATTATGGCATTCAAAGTGAACTGACTGTTTGAAAAACTAAAAAAAGTAGCCATTCGTACAATCATTAATTTCCTTTTCATGGCACGCGCTTAATTCTGATTAATGGGAAACTTTCCTTGAATACAGTGCCAAGGAAAATTTGCGCTCATCGCAGATCGCAGATTTGTGTTATAGTATTGTGGTATCGCAATACCGAATCATCACAGATCGTAGATCGCAGATTGTGGATCGCAGATCGAAAATCGCAGATCGCAGATATTAGTCATTGTGTCTTTCTCTACGCGATTGCTGCGATATGCGACATCACACATCGGTCGTCGGGGATTTCTTAAGCTTTTCATTTAAGAGCGTTTATGGTAAATGCGATGCGATGAATTTAGCATCGTTTCTTCGTGGTTTGCTATGCTCATAAAAGAAGTGTTTCATTGCCTCGTTGCGATAAAATTCTAAGGAAAAACAAAAATGTTCATGGAGATGTTTGTTTGAATTTTTTACTAAGGGTCCCTTATTTGCTTGGTGTTATTGCTAATATCAAACAAAAGGGGGGGGTTGCTGGTGACCACAACACCTTCATAATCCATATTGGCCACTGGTTCCAACTAAGATTCCTAGTGATTGTCCCAAATTCGATGGTAAAGCTCGAGAATATCCCCAAGCCCACATTATGACTTATGATCTATGGTGTTTGTCAAATTCGTGGCTTGATGATTCAATCTAGCTACGCCTTTTTCAAAGGACCCTCACTAGCTCTGCTGTTAAATGGTATATTGAGTTAGCTCGCGGATCTTTTCAGGATTTTAACTCATTGGCTATGGCATTTTTAACTCATTTTCAGTTGTCGATTCGATATGAAATGGGCACACATCTCCTAACATCCCTTAAACAAACAACGACTACACACATCTTTAACCATATCCATGAATGGATACGGTGTTGTCGTTTTATTACGTTTTGGATTCCCAATCAGCTCCTAACCAACTGGTTCATGACCTCATTCGTCGGTTCGATAGCATAGGACATTGCTATGGGGGCATGTGTAACTAAAGAGCAAGCTATTGTGCGTGCTCAGTACCTTGAATTGGTTTATTCCTAGTCTAGTACACTGTATGATTATTTTCCTGATGCCCCGAGGCCCGGAACATCCAAAGCCTTGCCAACACCATTTGTTGACGATATCATTGGTTCTGTCAACCCGCCCTCTAAGAAATATTCCACAAACCCTGGGAAGCAAAATTCGAATGCTTCGAATGAAAACACTTCTCAGGCTGTATCAAATTTTGGTAATGCTTCTGAGGTTAACGCCATCCAGTCCACCACAGTGGACAAAGCCTCAAGAAGAAAAAAGAAGGGAAAAGGAAAGAATAAAGCTGATCAATAGAAGCAGGATTCCACTAAACCTCCAACCATGGAGGGAACCAAACGTAAGACCAAGTATCCTTGCCTTATCTATGACAAGGATCACTATACCAAAGATTACCTGAGGTAGCCTGAAGTTAGTCATTTGTTGAAAGGTGCTCCTGGGACTCCTGTTGTGCTAAAAGAACCTTTTCCCTCACAGCAAATGCAAATGGTGGCTGACCCATCCCAATCCTCTTCTCCCTTTGGTTCTCAAGTGCTTATGGTTGGGACAATCCATGTTCACATTAGTACTCGAGCAAAAGAATATCCGTTGCCTACCGGGAAAGAGCCTAAGGTTCCCTCTAGCGCTCCTTCGTCCAGTTCTGTTCCGCTGCATATTGAGAGAGCTAGCATTGAGATGCCCATCCGACCCCCTCCTAAAGGTTTACTTCAAAAATATTCTTACAACCCTAATGCTCATGTTTCTTAGCACTATAGCATCGTTGAGGACTTAGCCCAGGCTTCGTCAGCTATGTCCGCTCTAGAAGTTCTCCAGAGCTGCCCCTCCCAGAGGAAGTCCTTGCTATCGGCTATCAGCAGCATTGACTCGGCTGACTCAGATTTGATTTCTTTTGACCTTGACAACCATATACCAAGACTGCCTCACCAAATTACCTTCCTTATCCAGGTCATCATCAACTCTAAAACAATTCATCGTACTGTCATTGATGAAGGTGCTTCAACTTACATAATATATGTTGCTTGTTGGAAGGTTATTGGTTCTCCGACTTTGAGCGAGTCTCCTA